>JAQQSW010015590.1:0-11854 GCA_028646575.1 Pseudocheirus occidentalis | reverse complement strand
CAGCTTTTCATGGAGCCCTTCCCTTTTGGGATGGGCCTAATATTGGGAACATTTTTCTGTTTTACCAGCATGCACTGGGAGTTCATGGCTCTCAGTTGTGGCTAGTGCAGCAGGTTTGTCCTTAATCCTCCTGTGTGTTGACCTAAACTTCCCCCACAGATGGTGGGAAAGGAAGGGAAGGGAACAAGCATTTACATTCACCTGCTGTGTGCCGTGTCCTGAGCCAAGGGCTTTCTTTACCATATTATGTCACTTCATCCCCATAATGACCTTCCAGGCTAGGTCATATTATTAAGCCTATTTGACACTTGAGAAACTGAGGCAAGCATAGGTTAAGTGACTTGTCCAGGGGCACACAGCTCCCAACTCTCTGTGGCTGTATTTACACCCAGGCCTTCCAGGCTCCAGGCCCAGGGCTCTCTCCACTGCACCACCAGCTGCCTCTGATTTCTGGACCATGGAAACCATGCCATGGGTCCATCCTTTCATGAAGAAGGTGCACAAGATCAAATTCTCTAACTCCAAAGTGGTTCCATGATTTTCTCCCTCACCTCTTCCCAGAAGTCACCAAAATAAATGCTATGGGAACTTTTCCTCAGGATTCCTGAGAACTGCCCTGGTGCCCTTGATTGCATGACCCTGTGGATGCTGGAAATGACAGTGTGGCTGAGAAAAAGCATTTGGACCAACAAGGGAGACTTTCCCCCAAGGAGCCAGACACCCCCTAAATGAGCAGTGCTCAGGGTTTTTATGGGGGTCAGGGCAGAGGATCATGCATCAAGGCCCCTGTTACTGGGGCTTGAGGCTGCTCTTTTACCTTTTTTACCTCTACCCTGTTATGGGTCTAGGAGTCTCTGCCAGGATGGAGCATGGCAGGATGGGGGCATTGGGTTTGGTTGTTTCTCA
The DNA here is from genome assembly GCA_028646575.1 of Pseudocheirus occidentalis. Classification (NCBI taxonomy): domain Eukaryota; kingdom Metazoa; phylum Chordata; class Mammalia; order Diprotodontia; family Pseudocheiridae; genus Pseudocheirus; species Pseudocheirus occidentalis. Next base: position 10,948 of record JAQQSW010015590.1, on the reverse strand, counting down.
GAACAGATTGTACAACACTTCCTACTTTGGGTTCTTTGCATCACAAGCACTAAGGGGTCAGTACAGACTCCTACATGTGACCAGAATGGAGTGATCCTCCAATGGACTAGCTCTGTATTCATACCCCTTTCTCCACAAGTCTCTCCTTCCTCATCCCTGATTCCCCAGCCCCACGGCTTCCAGTTCCCAGAGAAGATGTGATCTCTTATTTTGAACAAAGGGAAGCACCATGGATCCTGGAGGAAGAAGACCTGAGGAGGCTCTGTGCAGGTGAGTAAGGTGAAAGCAGGTGTATGAGAGCTGTGATTATGGGAGGCTGCTATGTGTTGTGGTGAAGGGAGTGCTAGATTTGGGGACTGGAAGGTCTGCCGTGGAATTCTTTTTCAGATTTGTTTGTAATCAGTGGCTTCCTGGGCAATTCACTGAACTATGGAGCCTCAGTTTCCCTATATGGAAAATGAAGCAGTTAGACTTCATGGCCTTCCCGCTCCCTCCCAGGGATAAATTTATCATCTTGTAGGAATTTTCTATTTGGAATTTGGGGAATGAAATCCCCTGAAATTGCCAAAAGGGTAATGGCTCTCCACTATGTGCTGTTTCTTAGACCTTCTTCAAATGGACAAACCTTTTTTAAGATCTTGCTGCATGCCAGGCCCTTTACCAAGCACTGGGCTCATAAAGAGATGCCAGGCAGGTCCTCAGCCTTCCAGGACCCCAGCCAGTCCGGGCCTGTGTAGAAAGCCCACATGGACAGGTGCAATTGGAACTAGGCAAGAGAGGGAAGGCTCTAACGTGGGGAAGACTGGGAAAGGCTTGTTATGGGAGGGGGGCTCTAGCTGGGGCTTCAGGGAAGCCATGAAGAGCATTGTAGGCAAAAGGGAGAGTGAGAAAAATCCAGGGAGTCAGGAGGAGGAGTGTTCTGTTCACTGAGCAGAGAGGAGGCCCACACCCCACTGGATTATAGTGTATTTGGGGAAGATGGGGTGAACAAAGCCTGGAAGAGTAGGAGAGGGGGGACGTGATGAAGTGTTTAACAGCCCAAGGGAGGGTTTTACATGGGATCCTTTTGTTGAGGAATCAGGAGGCTGTTTAGTCGGTAGTGATATGGTCAGGTGAGAGCTTTAGGAAAATGAATTTGACAGCTTGGTTGAAGATGCTCTGGACTGGGGGGAGATGAGGCAGCCAGAGGAACCAGCAGGCTCTGAAATACCTCAGGTGTGAGGTAACTGGTCCCTGAACACAGTCACAGCCTGTGTTCAGGAGAGATCCAAAGAAAGCAAAGGGAAGGAGGTGGAGACACCAGGTGTAAGTGGTCATCTCTAGGCATTTTGCCATGAAAGGCAGGAAAGACATTGAACAATATCTTGGGAATGCCTGGTTCATTGAGGGTGTTTGGAGAGAAATATATTTTTTGTGACCACAGAAAAAGAGTCTTTAGTGTGGGAGAGAGTGAAAATTAGGGGGGAAATGCCAGTACAGGGTGAAGAACTAACCCGAGTAGATCAGGGGTTGGAACTAGATTATTTGTATAAAGTGATTGCCATTAGCAAGCAGAGGGTGACCTTTTTATCTGATGTTGAGGCAAAAAAGGGAAAGATATCTTCAGAGCAATGTGGTATAAGGAGAACAAGACAGCTCTCCTCAACTGTCCAGTTTTTTCAATGAAAAGGCCAAGCTCTTAAGCAAAAAGGTGTGGGTGGGGGTGGGTAAAACAGAAAAAGCCACTAGGGAGGGGTAGAGCTGAATGAAAAGATTTGGAAAAGCTGCTGTGGTGAAGAGTTATTCAGGGAGATGTCAAAGGATTGTCCTGTCACAATGAGGGTCCAGCTGAGACTGTGCAGCCCAAATCTCTAGGGGACCCAAGCAGCCTGGTTTCATGGTTTCTGCCTCTCATCCAGCAGCACATGAGTAGGAATGAAGGTTGCTGCCTTACTGGGAAATGATCCAAGGCTAAGCTTTGCATAAATCATCACCCAAGTCCCTTTCCTGATCTCTATGGTTCAGTCTCTCTTCCATTCATGGAGAATCATTGACTGGGTTCATGTAGGCGACAACCACCTCTATTTTGGAGAGGCAGAGCCTTGAAGGTGTCCCATGATATGAGACCTTCCAGGAGCCTGGAAAGAAACCTCTGTGATCTTCATTGTTGGGTCTGGTCAGGTTCCACCTGGGTTAGAACCTAACAAAGGTGATGAGTTAGAGGTGAGTATGTGCAAGAAAGAGAGAACCATGAACAGCTTGAGGTGCCATTGAGAGATTTTTCATTCAAATCCTTTGAAACACTGTCTATAGTGTCCAAGGGGGTTGTGAACCCCCAAATAGGAAAGAGCTTCAGGAGGACTTAAAGGGAAGCAGACTGTCCATTTCATTTGAAAAGGATTTAGACCCAAATTTGTGTACAAGACACATATTTTCTGGTATGTTGATTATGCAAATTTTTTCATTTTTAGTACAAACAGATTTTTAATACAATATTTTATTTTCCCCTATTCAATATTAAAACAATTTTTGAATATTTGATTACATTTAAAATTCCAAATTCCTTCAGTCTTTCCCCTTTCCCTTCTGGGAGATGGGGAGCAAACTTACATGGGTTATGCATGTCCAGTCTTTATGACAAGTATTTTATTTTTATTGTAGTGAGCAGAAGCAATTTAGATGCAACTTTTTAAAAAGAAGTAAGCAATCACTATCAAAATAACTTAATAGGCCAAAGGGTAGTTTGCTGGTGCAGTTTGGAGAGTACCAGCCCTGGAATGAGGAGGATCAGAGTTCAAATCCAGTAACCCGACACTTGACACTTTCTAGTTGTGTGACCCCAGAGAAGTCCTTTGAGAAAAAAATGTAAATGGGCCAGAACAAATCTTTATGTTTTGGGTAAATAGCAAAAAACAGCACTGGTATTCTTCACTTGACCTCAAATACTGCAACAGGAAAAAACAAAACAAGATTCCAAGTTGTTACTACCTACATTACATTATATTTATGAACATGAGAGATCATGAAATAATTCAAATTTTTAGTATGTATGCACCAAATGGAATAATATCTGTGAAGAAAGGATTGAAAGTGCAAAGAATGAAGGTTACAAGGAAAGACTGAGTGAAGCAACCTTTTCAGTACTCTGGACAGAGCCTGCTAAGTCACAGGGTGGAGTTCTTGTCTCAGATCTGGGATTTAGGGTCTGGTCACTCAGCCATTCTGAGCTCATGGCCTGAGTTGTGAATGGGACAAGAACACTCTGAGTCTGTCACAGGTTTGTTGTGAAGATCCCTTGTCACTGTATGTGAAGCTCTTTCTAAATTAAGTCATCCTTGGAATGTGAGCTAATTGCATTTAGTAATAATGGACTCTGCCCAGTTGAAGACTTTTGAAGTTTGGAGACTTTGCATGTGGAAAGAGAATGTAAAGGAGTTTATGTAAAGTCAGTGGATGGAAGGGGATATAATTATATACGTGTCTGTGTATATGTTTAATTGCTTGTTTCTTCAGAAGGAGGGATCAGACTTGAAGTGACAGAGAATCCTTCAGAGGTCAGCCTTTCTGTGGAAGAAACTCAGGTGCAAAGATTCATGGCTGGTGGTCCCTGTGCTTTCACTTGGAGAGAAATCCCTGCTCTTCGTTGGGGTATCCAAACTGGAAAGAAAACGTATGAATATAATCAATGTGGAAAGGCTTTTACACAGAGGACTCATTTTAATGAAAATCAGAGAATCCACACTGGAGGCAAAACATATGAATGTTATCAGTGTGGAAAAAGTTTGAGAACGTTGTCCAGTCTTCCTATTCATCACAGAATCCACACTAAAGAGAGACCTTTTGAATGTAATCAGTGTGGAAAAACTTTTACAAAGATGTTCAATCTCACTGTACATCAGAGAATCCACACTGGAGAAAAACCATATCAATGTACTCATTGCAGAAAGGGTTTTAGACAGAGAATTCATCTTAATGAACATCAGAGAATGCACACTGGAGAGAAAACATATGAATGCAATCAAGGTGGAAAAACTTTTAGAAAGAGGTCCAGTCATATTACTGCAGTTCAATGCAGAACATCAGAGAATCCACACTGGAGAGAAACTTATGAATGCAATCAGTGTGGAAAAGCTTTTAGAGAAAAGTCCAGGCTTATTGATCATGGGAGAATTCACACTGGGAAGAACTTTATGAATGTAATCAATGTGGAAAATCTTTCGCATCACGGGCCAATCTTACCATGCATCAGAGAATCCATACTAGAGAGAAACCTTATGAATGTAATCAGTGTGGAAAGCCTTTTACACATGTGACAAATCTTGCCACACATCAGAGAATTCACACTGAAGAGAAATATTATCTATGTAAGCAGTGTGGAAAGTCTTTTATGTGGAGAGACAGTCTTACCCTACATCAGAGAATTCACACTGGAGAGAAACCTTATGAATGCAGTCACTGTGCAAAGGCCTTTAGAGACTGCTCCTCTCTTGTTGAACATGGGAGAATCCACACTGGAGAGAAACCTTATGAATGTAATAAATGTAGAAAGGCTTTTACACGGAGACAAACTCTTACACTACATCAGAGAAGACACACTGGGGAGAAACCTTATGAATGTAACCACTGTGGAAAGGTATTTATACGGAGAAGCACTCTTACCCTACATCAAAGAATGCACACTGGGGAGAAGCCTTATGAATGTAATCATTGTGGAAAGGCTTTCAGAAGGTGCACTTCTCTAGTTAAACATCAGAGAAAGCACACTGAAAAAAAAGTTATTAATGCAATGAGTGTGTTAAAGCTTTTACACAGAGGGCCCTGGATTGCCAATACAATATTCATAGCATCGATGGTGATTATGAATCTGCCAATGTAATTCTGAATCACAAAATATAACAGACTCCATATAGAAGACAGAGGCAAAACATTTATTCAGACACCAGAAAACCAAATCCCAACACCAGGAAACCAAATCCATTATAGCATCATAGACATTACTACACCGTAACACAGCAGAGAGTCACACCATCCTTTTGCCTTCCCACAAACCAACATTCACAAGCCTAGCTGTCTCCTTGGGTGCATCATCTCCTCCCTCCAGTTGTAATTGCTCTGACTCACAGCTTCCTATGGGTTCTGTTACACCCTTCAGCAAACTCCTCCCACTAGCACAGGCTCCATATTTGGTCTATTAGGGGCAGGGAAGATCTTCAAACTCCCTTAGGTCTATTGCGGGGCAGAGAAGATCCCCAAATTTTCATTACCATTACAAGCAGTTCTTTTTGTGGTGGACAAGAACTCAAGATTGAGGGGATGCTCATCAGTTGGGTAATGGCTGAACAAGCTGTGGTAGAGGAATGTAGTGGAATAGTATTGTGCTATTAGAAATGATGAGCAAGCAGACTTCAGAAAAACATGGAAAGACTTTTATAAACTGATGCTGAGTGACATGTGCAGAACCAGCCTGTTACTGTACACAGTAACAACCACATTGTGCACTGACTGACTTTGTTAGACTTAGCTCATCACAGCAAAGCGAGGACCTAAAACAACACCAAGACACTCATGGCAGATAATGCCATCCCTGTCCAGAGAAAGAAGTGTGGAATCTGAATGCAGATTGAACCAGAATACTTGTTCTCTTTGTTTTGTTCTGTTTTCTCTTTCTCATGGTTCCTCCCATTTATTCTAATTCTCCAATAAAACATGATTAATGTGAAAATATGTTTAAGAAGCATGTCCATGTAGAGCCTGTATCAGATTGCTTGCCCTCTTGTGTTGGGGGGGGCAGGAAGATAGAAAATTTTAAACTCATGGAAGTGAATGTTGAAAACTAAAAATAATTAGTCTTTTTTAAAAAAAGCTTCTGGGTCTTTTTTTCTATTAGCTGACCTTTTCATAATGTTGTTTTTCTTGGATTGTTCTTATTTTCCGTTTTAGATTTTCCTCCACCTTTCTCTTTTGGTTTTTAAAGTCTTGTTTCAATTCTTTGATCAATTCTTGTTGGCAGGTGATTATTTGAAATTACTGGTTTCAAGATCCTCGTCTGAAGAATAACCCTGGTCTTCTCTTTTCACACACTAACACTCTATGGTTGGATTCTTCTCGTCTGGCTGGGTATTTTTTTGTAATAATTCAATTTTTGTAATCACCTCTAGGCCTGGGCTATGGGGATGATGCCTCTGGCCTCAGTTCTACCCTCTGACCTCAAACCCAAACCAAGACCTCCAGCCCATGAAAGGAGACCCTCCAAGAGTCTAGAAAATGACCTCTGTGTTCCTCATTGTTGGATCTGGTCAGGTTCTACCAGGTTTAGAACCTTTAAAAGGTGATTACTTAGAGGTGAGTGGGTGTAAGAGATCCACGAACTGCTTGAGATGCCATTGACCAAGTTTTTGTTCAAATCCTTTGGACCAGTGTCTAGAGCCTCCAACGGCTCTGTGAACCCCTATATGGGAAAGAGCTTCAAGAGGCCTTATAGGGAAGGAGGCTGTGCATTTCCTTACAAAAGGATGTTAGACCCAAATTTGTCCATGAAACACATATTTTCAGACATGGAAAATGCCAGGCATTTTCAGAGGTTTCTTTATTATTCTGATATTTTCTTTTTTAATACAAACATTTAATTTTTTAACATACTGTTTTATTTTCTCCCATTTGATATTAAAATAACTTTTAAACATATGATTAAGTTTTAAATTCCAAATTCTTTCAGTCTTTCCCTGCTCCCTTCCATGAGATGGTGAGCAGTCTTACGTGGGTTATACATGTCCAGTCTTTGTGAAAAGGACATTATTTTTATTGTTGTAAGCAGAAACATTTAAAGACAATTTTTAAAAAAGCAAATAAGTAATCACTATCAAAATAAATTAATAGGCCAAGGGGCAGCTGTGTGGTTCATTTGAGAGAGTACCAGTTCGGAGTCACTTGACATTTACTAGCTGTCTGACCCTAGACAAGTCCCTTAACCCTGACTACCTTGCCAAAAAATTTTTTTAATTTAAATAGTCCAGAATTTTAATGTTTTAGGTGAATACAAAAAAACCAGCCTTGGTATTCTTCGAGTAACCTCAAATACTGCAACAGAAAAAAAAGATTGAAGGTTGTTACTAGGATCATTATATTATATTTGCAAATATAAGAGATCATGAAATAATTTGAGTATTTAGTATGTGTGCACCAAATGGCATAATATCTGTGAAGAAAGGATTGAAAGTGCACACAGTGAAAGTGAGAAGGAAAGACTGAGTGGAAGCAACCTTTCTAGTACTGTGGACAGAGGGTCAAGAAATGGCTGTCGAATTTAGCAAAAAGATGACCTCTTTGTCTGATACTGAGGCCTAAAAGGAAAAGAAGGCATCTGAGTCATCTGAAATAAGGAGAATAAGACAGGTCTTGATCAATGTCCAGCTTTCTGAATGAAACTGGAGGCCAAGCTCTTAAGCAAGGAGGTGTGATGTGAGGATTACATGTAATTCTGTGTGAAGCTCTTTTGTACATTAAATCATCCTTGGGATGTGAGCTAATGGCATTTTGAAATAATGGGCTCTGCATATTTGAAGACTTTTGAAGTTTGAAGACTTTTCTCTTTGCCTGGGGAAAGAAAATGTAAAGGAATTTATGTTCTGCCAGTGGAGGGAAGGGGATATAAGTATATATGTATCTGTGTGTATATGTTTAATTGCTTGTTTCTTTTAGAAGGAGGGATGAGACTTGAAGTGACAGAGACTCGTGCAGAGCTCAGCCTTTCTGTGGACGAAAATCAGAGGCAAAGATTCATGGGTGGTGGTCCCTGTGACTACACTTGGAGAGAAAGCTCTGTTCTTTTTCTGGGAATCCACACTGGAGAGAAACCTTATGAATGTCATCAGTGTGGAAAAACCTCTAGAAACACGGTCAGTCACTATACATCAGAGGGTCCACAATGGAGAAACATATTATGAATGTACTCAATTGGAGAAAAGCCTTATGAATGCAGTCAGTGTGGAAAGGCTTTTAGAGACAACTGCACTCTTGTTCAACATTGGAGAATTCACACTAGAGAGAAACATTATGAATGTAATCAGTGTAGAAAATCTTTTATACAGTGGGCCCATCTTACCTGACATCAGAGAATCCACACTGGAGAAAAGCCTTGTGATTGCAGTCAATATGGTAAAACTTTTACATAGAGGTCACATCTTGTAAGACATCAGAAAATCCACTCTGGAGAGAAACCTTATGAATGTCATCAATGTGGAAAGGGTTTTACATGGAGTTCCAGGCTTACCCTGTATCAGAGAATACACTGGAGAGAAACTTATGAATGCAACCAATGTGGAAAGGGTTTCAGAGGAGGCTCTTCTCTAGGTAAACATCAAAGAAACCAATTTGAAAAAAATATATTATTAATGTAATTAGTATGTTAAAACTTTTACATAGAATGTCCTGTAGCACCAATGCAATATTCACAGCATCAGTGGCGATTATGAATATGCTGGTGCAGTTCTGAATTACAAGACCTAACAGGCTCTCCACATATAAGACAGAAGCAAAAGCATTTATTCCGACTCCAGAAAGCCAAATCCCAACACCAGGAAACCAAATCCAGCATAGCAACATAAAAGTTAACATACCATAGCATAACAGGGAGCCATTCCATCCTTAACCTTCCCACAAACACTCCCAAGCCTAGCTCTCTCCCTGGGTGCCTGGTCTCTTATCACTTCAGCTCTAAGTGTTTGTAGTGTTAATGCAGCATTTACAGCACCAATCATGACTATTAATATTCTCTCAGGGTGCTTGATCACAAAATATAGGACACCCTCCATATATAAGCAGAAACAAAACATTTATTCAGTTGTGAGAAAACCAATCATATGTTTCCATCATAGTAGCAAAGAAGTTAGTAAGCCATAATAGCACAGAGAGCCACAGTATCCTTTAGCCTTCCCACAAACCAACATAAGCCTTCCTGTCACAGCAGGTGGCAAAAAACCAACTTTTACTCACCAGCCTGTCTCCTTGCCTGAGATGTGTTCTCTCCTACCAACCATCCAGGCTATCTCTTGACTCCCAGCTTCCTGTGACCTCTGCATCACCATTCAGCAAAGTCTTCCCACCACAGGTTCCATGTGATTAAATTCAGCCTATTAACGTGTAAGGAATATCTTCAAAGGAAGAAAAATGTGCAGATTCCCTTAGGCTTATTAAGGGGCAGGAAAGATCTTCCAATTACCATTACCTGTCTGGGATACCCAGCCCCCTCGGACTCTTGGGGCTCTTGAGAAGGAGGGGGAGGGGGCAGGGCCAGCAGGGGAGCAAGAGAGGGAGGGAAGGAGTCTCCCTGTTCAGACCCTCCTCATTTCCAGCCTGACCCTCCCTGCTTCCTCCCTCCCTCTACAAGTTGGACTCTTTCCCCTGAGGGCAAGGCCTGGGTCTTTCTAACCCCTAGGGGACCTCCCCCTCTGTAAACCCCAGTGGGGGCAGCCTCCAGCCTAGGAGGAGAGAAGAAAGAGCTCTCCCCTCTGGGATCCTTCTCCCTCCCCAGCTCAGTCTGCAGAAGACCTAGGCTTGGCCCAGGCAGCCATTGGGTCCAATACAGACACCAAAGTTGGAGCAAAATTAGGGGATTTATTATAAGGTCCAGCCAATAGCAATGGCCCAGAGTATGAGCCCCAAGGCAGTGAGCCTGGGATTCAGGTGACAGGTGGGGCAGGAAGCCTTTTCTGTGAAGAAATGTAGGAGGGAAGGATTTTCCATGCAGCTCCCGGCTGTCTCCAGGTTATCAGGCCTAGAACTGGGACATTCTATGATCAGTTGTGAGAATCATTTCAGATCATTGGAAGCAGAGTAAGGGCCAAAAGCCTTAAATAATCAGAGTGCTTTGCTTTCCTCTAAAAATGCCCTTTGCTGTGTCAGCAACTTCAGACCAGGCTGAAGAGGAGCCTTCTTCCTGGTGGTTACAGGATACCCAGAATTGGAATGATGGACTTCTTATCTGGTGTCCTAGGAATGTGGGTGAGGTTGGGGAAACTCAGATATTGTGGGATCAGAATTGTCTTGTCAATTTTTATTGACAACTTATTCAGCTAAGAAAACAGAACAAGGAGGACAATGCCACGTATTCATTGATATATGGGTGGTAGCTAATGGGTTAGCCACATGGATGTCCATGTGGAAGAAGCAAAATTCTGAAATTCAATTCATGGCAAAAAAAAAAACCTGGAGCAAAGAATTATGGAAAGATATAAGGGACATGTCTTTGGTTACTAATTTGTCAGATGGTCATGTAGATGCTCATGTGGCCCTCATCATGCCAGGACGGGAGTACAATGCTCGTGCTAATCAATGAGCAAAGATGACTACTCAACATAATGTCCATACGCTGACGCCAACTGATGATCTAGTAATAGCAAAATGGGTCCTTCAAATGGATGGTCATTTAAGGGACCAGGCTACAAACAGGTGGGTGCAGGATTGAGAAATTAGTATTTCTCACTCATTGTCAAAAAAGGTAGCAGAGGAATGTCATATATGTCCATTGGAAAAGGAGTAAATTGTTCCTTGGGTAGTAACTGTAGAGATAGCCAGGTGAAAAGTCCCAGACCAAATCTGGAAGACAGATTATATTGATCCACTACCCCAAGGAAAACGATGCAAATTTATGCGGACTTGTGTTGACACCTTTTCTGCTGAACTAGTGATTTTTACTTACAACACTGCAACCTAGAAAAACAGCTGAAGAACTCTAGATATCCTAAGTCTAGTAGGTGTCAGTATTCTGGGGTTGTTACAACCCTAGCTTAATGAGCCTCCTGTATTACCTATCTTTTCTAAGGGAACTAGAGCCTCATTCGTAATAATCTATGAACATGGAGGTGCGTGCCAGATCCCTCCTCCAAAGGCCATGTCTGCACCAAACGCATTAAACCAGCTTGGCTCTGGTCTCCTGACTCCCCCTTCCACAAGAAGGACAGGGTCCCCTTCT
>JAQQSW010015589.1:0-11854 GCA_028646575.1 Pseudocheirus occidentalis | reverse complement strand
CTTGAAAGTCCTCCACCTCTTTGAATGACCATATTTTCCCCTGGAATAATATGCTCAATTTTTCTGGGTAGTTGATTCTTGGTTTTAATCCCAGATCCTTTAATCTTTGAAACATCATATTCCAGGCCCTTCTATCCCTCAGTGTAGAAGCTGCCAGATCCTGGCTTATCCTGATAGTGCTTCTGCAGTATTCAAATGGTTTTCCCTTGGAAGCCTGTAATATTTTCTCCTTTAACTGGGTATTCTGGAACCTGACAATAACATTTCTAGGAGTTTTTTTTGGTGATATTTTTTGAAGAGGTGATTGGTGAATAGCTACAAGCAAAGTCTCAAAAAATAATTGAATTGGACGCAATTCCAACAAAAATTCCTGGAAGAGTTAAATCATAAAATATTATTTTCAAAATCAAATAAAAGTGGTAGAGGAAAAACAAGTCAAAGAAATGAAAGCAAAGGAAGAAAAGTATAAAAAGACAACTAACAGCTTGGCAAAAGAGACACAAACAATAATCAAGAAAACAGTAACTTAAAAAAAACAAAATTGACCAACTCGGGGGAAAAACTAGGTATGAAAATTGACTGACGTAAAGAATTCCTTAAAAAGTAGAATCAGCGAAATGGGAAAAAAAGAGTTGCTTAAGTTCAATGAAGAAAATATATCATTAAAAGTTAGAATTGGGCAAGTGGAAGCTAATGACTATGGAATATTAGGGAACAATAAAACAAAGTCAAGAGAATAAAATGAAAAAAATGTTAAATATCTCATCACAAAAATAAACAAAAACAGATTGAGAAGAAATAATTTAAGAATTCCTGAACTGAACTATCATCTCAAAGGAGGAGCCTGAGTATCATATTTCAAGCAATTGTCATGGAAAACTTCCTAGATATACTCAAACCAGAAGGAAAATAGAAATAGAAAGAATCCAATGATAACCACTTGAAAGAGATTCTAAAATGAAAATTTCCAAAAACATAACCAAATCCCAAATCTCTCAAGTAAAAGGGATAATGTTTCTAGCAATCATAAATAAATAACTCAAATAATTTGGAGCCATAGTCAGTATTACATAAGATTTTACAGCTACCACATTAAAGGAACAGAGAGCTTAGAATAAGATATTCCAAAACACAAAAGAGCTGAAATTACAACCAAAAATAATCCACCCAGTAAAATGGAATATAATCTTTCAAGGGAAAAAAATAGATAGCTACTGAACTAGAGGATTTTCAAGCATCCCTGATGAAAACACTAGAACTGAACAAAACATATTATGTTCAAACAGAAAACTAAGAGAAGTATAAAAAGGTAAATATGAAAGAGAACTAACAAGAGATTCAATAAGCTTAAACTGTGTACCTATCTACATGGGAAAATGATACATTTATCTTGTAAGATTTTTTTTTCATTTTTAGGGCAGTTAGAAGATTCTACATCAAAGATGATGTAGGAATGAGTTGATTATGTTGGGATGATGTAAAAAAGTGGGTAGATAAGAAAGAGAAATCCCTTATGAGAAAAGGGAAGGGAGGGTAAGGATGGGGAAAAAATTATCTCAAATAAGAGAGGTATGTAATGAAGAGCTTGTATAATGGAGAAGAAAATGATGTGTGTGGAGGTGGGAGACACTTGTACCTCACTCACATGTAAATTGGTTTAGAGAGAATATATGTATATATTATATATTATATATATACATATTCTATATACATATATGTTTATATATGTATATATGTGTATATGTATGTATATAATATATACACACACATAAATACACACACATATATGTATTCATTTGGCAATAGAAATCTGTATTACTCAACAGGCAAGTAGGAGGGGAAGGGAATAATGGAATGGGGATGATGAAAAAAGGGAGGACAAATAAAAGAAAGCAGTAGTCAGAAGCAAAATAAACTTTAAAGGAGTGACAGGATAAAAAGAAAAAGACAAGGATAAATAGAGAAAAATAGGATGGAAGGAGATACACAGTTAGTAATCATAACTGTGACGGCAAATGGGATGAACTCACCCATACAATGAAAGCAGATAGCAGAATGGATTAGAAACCAGAATCCAAAAATATGTTTATTTGTTTTGTAACATGAAACATATTTGAAACAGAAAGACACACAAGGAGTTAAAATAAGGGGCTGAATCAGAATCTATTATGCTTCAGCAGAAGTAAAAAATGCAGGGGTATAAATTATGACCTCCAAAAAAAACCAAAAAGCAAAAAGATAGTTAATTAAAAAGGATAATCAGAGAAGCCACATTTTGCTAAAAATGAATCACAGACAATGAAATAGTAATACTAAACATATGTGCATAAACAAATGACATAGCATTCAAATTCTTAAAGGAAAATTTAAATGAATAACAGGAGGAAATTAACAGTAAAGTTATAATGGTGGGAAACTTCAATTTTTCCTTCTCAGATCTAGATAAATCTAATAAAAAAATAAATAAGAAAGAAGTCAAGGAGATGAAAAGAATCTTAGGAAAGTTTGATATAATAGTACATAATAATTTAGGAAAAACTGAATGGGACTAGAAAGGAAAATATCTTTCTCAGCTGTATGTGGAATTGTCACAAAAATGACTGTGTATTAGAAAATAAAAACTTCAACAAATTCATAAAAGCAGAAATATTAAATGAAACCTTTCAGACTATAGTGAAATAAAAATTACTTTAACAAAGGGCTACAGATGCATATATTAAAAGACAATTTGGAAACTCAATAATCTAATTCTAAAGAATGAGTGAATTGAAAAACAAATCATAGAAACAATAAATTATTTCATTAAAGAGAATGATGACAATGAGACAAATTCCAAAATGTTGGGATGCAACCAAAGCAGTATTTAGGAGGGAATTTGTGTTTCATAATGTTTACATCAAAAGAAGAAAGAAAGAGCAGAGATAACTGAATTGGATATGCAACAACAGCAACAAAACCCAGAATAAGAACAAACTAAAAATCCTCAATTATACACCAAATTAGTAATCCTAAAAATCAAAAGAATTGTTAATAAAATTTAAAACAACAAACCATTGAACTAACAAATAAAACTGGGAGCTGGCTTTATGTAAAAAAACACAATGAAATAAAGAAACCATTAATTAACTAGACTTAAAAAAGAAAGAACAAAACCAAGTACTAGTATCAAAAATGAAGAGAATGAATGCAACACCAATGAAGAAATTAAAATTATTTGTAGCAATTATTTTGTTCTATTATATGGCAGTAAAACTGACAATCTAAGTCAAATGGACGAGTATATATAAAACATAAATTGCTTAGATTAACAGAAGAGGAAATAAAATACTTAAATAACCCTACACTAGAAAAAGAAATTGAACAAGCAATCAATGAGTTTTCTAAGAAAAAAAAATCACCAGGACTAGATGGATTCAAAAGTGAATCCTATCAAACATTTAAGAAACAATCAATCCTGGTACTAAATTAATTATTAGACAAAATAGTAAAGAGAGAGTCATATCATATTCCTTTTATGACACAAATATGATGCTGACACCTAAACCATGAGAGCAAAAACAGAGAAAGTTATAGACCAATTTCTCTAATGGATATTGATGCAAAATTTTTAAATAAAATAGTGACAAGGTGATTACAGCAAAATACCATAAAGGTCATGCATTATACCTGCATTTATTTATATACATATATACATATATACATATATATGCTGATTTAATATTAGGAATATTAGTAAAACTATCAGCATCATTGACTATCAATAACAAAAACAACAAAAATCCTATTATAATCTTTATAGATGCAGAAAAACCCTTTTACGAAATACAACTCCATTTCTATTTAGATTCCTATCAGATTCCTTAGAAAGTTTTAGAGTATGTAATTAAAGAGGTCATTGATCAAATGTCAGGTTATACTAGTTCAGGACAAAATTAAAAGAAACTCTCCTCTCAGAAACTGACTTCCCAGAGGCAGAGTTCAAGGTTTGATTGGGTGGGAGGTGAGGATAAGTACTTGAGTTAAGCTAGCATGCTATGGAGATAACTGGGAAGTAATCTGCAGGCTTAGTTTGGGAGATTTGTTTCAAGTTCAGTTTTTAGAGCAGAACTTCCCAGGATCAGAGTTCAATGTTCCAGTGGAAGAGACATGAGGATGATGCAGAACACAGGTAATATGTTACATAGGTATATGAATATATTGTGTATGTTTGTGTTTATGTATATATAAGGAAAACATACACACAGATTTGTATGTGTGTATATCTATGAAGACTTACATGTATATGTTCTAATATTCCAATGAATTTGTGAAATTGTCACTTTGGTATTCCCGCTAGTACTATAGATGACAACCAGTTCATGATTACCCATCCTGTGAAATCCGTCTTCTTACAAGTTCACCACAGGGAATGCAGTCAATGTATCAGGCCTTTCTTTACTTTGTTTTGACATTGTGTAGGATATTAATAGAACACACAGGCTATCCATCAGTCTCACTGATAAGACCAATTCCTATTTTTTAAGTGATCCTGTGTTCTTCCTATTACTCATTTATACAATTTTAAAATAACTTTCAACTGGTAGCAAATAATAGCCTATCCATTTTCATATATGCCATAAGTTTGTTTTTTTGTGTAATCCCCAATGTCAGTTCTTTGGAGACTGTAATGTTTTATGACTTAAAACCAACAGTTGAACTAGTAAACATTTAATAACTAGCTCTCAAAAAAGATAGTACCCACACATTTTAAGTTTAATCTGAATTATTCTCATTTTTCTCCATCCCTTTCTTAGCTCCCAACACTAAAAAAAGCCCAAAACAAATAAACAAACAAAAAGCAAATAAACCCTGGATTTGTAGTGTTTGTTAATTTATTTGGTATAAATGCTCAAATGAAATATTTAATAATTGGCACTCAGGAGCCAGTTGGAGTTGACTCCAGCACACACTCCTGCATGTGTATATTTATGTGTGTAAAGTAGTCAAATTTTTTCTTTAATACATCAATCAACAAACACTTATTAAGTGAATACTATATGCCAAGCATTGAGTTAGGCCCTGGGACATGAATACAGCAATAAAACTGTCTCTGCCCTCAAAGAATTTACATTCTACTTAAACATTGCATTTATTTTATTCTGAACTTAAATAAAACAACAATTTTGGTAACATAGTAGAATAGAAAAAAATATGATTGCACATGAAACTGCAAATCTATTATGCTCAATATGCTATTCCATTTAAGTATATATGAAAGTCATCAGTAACTTTGATTTTCTTTTTTTATTCCCTTCCCCCTCCACCTTAGAGATGGCTACCATAAGACAGAAACATGTGCATGTGTTTCTCTGTGTGCACACACAAATATATAAAATCATACTTTACATACTTCTATTTATCAGTTCTTTGGATGCAGATAACATCTCCCTCCATAGGATTGCATATTAGTAGATAATTTGTGGTTAATTTGGATCACTTAGTCACTTAAAGTCATTCTTAAAACAATATTGCTGTTACTCTACACAACATTCTGTTTTTCTAAGTTCATCGAGCTTATCATTTCTCGTAGCCTGGTAATATTTCATCACAAATATGTACCACAACTTGTTCAACCATTCACCAGTTGATGGACATCCCAACAATTTCCACTTCTTTTTCACTAAAGAAAAGAGCTGTTATAAATATTTTAGAATGCTTTTTTACTTTATACTCCTGCTTACAGTTATACAATATCACCTTAAGATTTGTGTTGTTAAATAGATGAGCCCTGGTTTTAAGAAAAAAAACTTGGTCATCCTTAAAAGGACTTTGGTTTTTCTGTTGGTTAAACTTCCTACTGTCAAGGTCCTAGTCAATTTGAGCCTGAGCTCATTGAATAGCTATAGTTTCTGTCCAAGAGAAATATATTAATGGATAAGCTCTATGGCTTATTCATCCAATTCCATTTCATCATTGGGAAAACAGGCACTCTTCATCTTTCATTTTATCTTGTATAGGTAATTAGTACAAATTCTTTTGAATGGTTATGTATCTCATTTAGGAGGCTCTTCAATATTGCAAGGTTTATGCAATCAGCATTATATGAGTCAGAAATGGGAACACTTGTAGTACCTCATCATTTACTGTATATGGAAAAGCTTCATCTTGCTCTCAGCTGTTTCCCCTCAAAGATCGTGGTCAACCTAGTTTAGTCAGCAAACATTGTCTTGTTTTATGCTTCCCTTGAAGCTAATAATCAAGCACTTGTTTAATCAGTTTATCTTTGCTGTTATATCTCTCAAAGAAATGTTATCCTTTTGATGAGTATGACAGAAATCTTATTTGTAGAGAGGCTTTCTTCCTGGTTGTATTTTACTCTACTGAATCAAAATTCTTTTAATAGCCCAAAACACTAACTGCAGGAGGATGTTGCACTCTATATTTTTCAGTATCTGTATGACAGCAAAAGTATAGTCTACTATGGAATATTGCTTATAAAAATATTTTCCTTTTAAATATCCTTGTAAGACATTATCATACCTTTTTAATTTTTTTAATTTTTTTTTTTCTTTTTGGAAGGCAGTTGGGTTTAAGTGACTTGCCCAAGGTCTCATGGCTAGTTTTTGTGTTACATGTCTGAGGCTGGATTTGAACTCAGGTCCTCCTGACTCCATGGCCGGTGCTCAATTCACTGCGCCACCTAGCCACCCTTATCATACCTTTTGGAATATAGATGAAAAATTAGGCATATTGGTCAGTGATTATTGGTATTCATTTATGTTTTTTCTCACTAAACATTCATCAGTATATGTATACTCATGTATCACATATGTGCATATGGACTATTTAAAGTGACAGAACATAATTTTATTTTTGGTAGATATTGTTAAAATTAAAAATTAAATCAGAATAGTATGTATCAATTAAAAAAACTTTAACAATCACTTTAAAGAGCTTATTATATGCCATGCACTGTGCACTTTACACATATTATCTCAATTATTATTATTATCACAATAACCCTGGAAATGAGGTGCTATTACTGTTGCTATCTTACAGACAAGGAAATTACGACAGACAAAAGTTGTTTGACTTTCCAAGGGTCACACATCTAGTAAGAATCTGAGTCATATTTGAACTCAGGTCTTCCTGACTCCAGGTCTAGTGTTGTGTCTGTCCACTGTAACATCTAGTTGCCTCTAATTATCTAAGCAAAATTTGGCATTTCCCTCCCCTGCACACCACCTATTTGTGTCATTAGTAGGAGTTTGAATAAAAAGTATGTTTACCTTGCTCTGTTACTAGGCAGTCAAACTTACAATAACATCAAAGAGGTGGCCAATGTAGGCCAAAGTGCCAAAGGATCCCTACAGTCCTTGTAAAACCAAAGTTTTATAATGGGGGCAGGGAGAAGGGCAGGGGTCTTTCCTCTGAAGTTTCTTCCAAGTCCAATAGTAACATGAAGGCCTGGTCTTCCCCTTACTGCCTGCTTTTTATGAGTGCATTAAAGGCTGAGGATGGAAAGCAGATCTTTTTAAGACCTGACCACTAGAAGTAGTAGTTGCTAAGCAACCTCAGGATTTCTGAGACAGAGTTGTATACCAGAGAATGGACAGATAGGAAGCAGATCAAGGCCCAGAAGCTTCTCCCAGATTCATTGTTTAATCTCATCCTGTGATAAGAAAAACTGGCGAAGGAGTCTTTTGGCATGAAAAAGTTGATGTCCACATCTCTACGGGTTCCTTTTGAAGTTCAGCAATTTTGGGTCACAAAAGTTGCAAGGTCTGGGGATTCCAATTATTCACCAGAATAATTTTTCTAGCTTCTCCCAACTCCAGTATTACCATCAAGGGCCATTACTATTCTATAGTCTGCTCCTGGGGAAGCTTTCTCCTCAGTAGGTGAGGTCTGGGTCCCAAGGGAGGACAAGAATAGTTCATAAAATGTGCAGCCTTGAGGACCCAGAACACACCAATTCTCCATCAGAATTAAGTTTTCTAGGTTCTTCCAACTCTAGTAGTAGTACCATCAATGATCAGGATTACCATAGTCTTAATGAAGAAAGAGCCAGGGATTTTCATACAAGGAGGGGACTGGACACCAACAAGTTGTCATTGGGTTAGTTGAATAAAAGCTAGCTCCCTTAACAGCTTTCCATTTAGATCACCCTCAAAATGTGGCACTCTAAAGTGACAGGGGTCATGGAGGTAACATAAACGTGGTGCTATTCTCCATCACTCAAGTCATGCTTTCTTGCATGATGGAAGCATTGCATAGGGACTTTCACGATGAGAAAGTTGAAACACATTTCCAGTTTGTAGATTCTGTTCATGCTTCAATGGTCTTGGGCCTCAAAGCAGTAACAGGTACAATTGCTTGCGGAAAATGATCCTGGTCTCCACGAAGATTGCCTTTGATGACTTGACAGGCTGCTTAGTCATAACTAGTCAAATGAACTGACCACAGCTGCTTAGCCAACCAGACTGCCAGACCCACACAATAGGCAGCCCTCAGGGGACCCAGAGAGGGTAGGGGCTGGGGCCTCGAGGGACCCACATGCAATGGGGGGAGGGACGGATAGAATGTTGTCCTGAAGACCTGAGGACCAAGGACAGGGAAAAGTTAGACCTGGCTGGGTAGGGCCCAAGATCACATCTGCCTCTGGCAGCCCCTTGAAAGCTTGTAAGGAGAAAGTGCCACCAGGCTGGGAGGAAGTGGGCAGGCAAAGGTGGGGCCAAGCAGCACCCCCTCTCCTTCTTCTGGCCCCTCCAGTCTGGAAACTCCTGGGAGACAGAGGTCCTTTGGGAAACCCCATGCCTGGGACCCTCGAGAAACTTCTCTGAAAATTTGGCATTCTTAATTTGGAATAAATGCAGCTTATTTTCTTGCTTTCCTCTGTTTCCCCCACAATCTCTTTATTTAAAAAGACTGGTAAAAATCTTGAGGATCCTAGTAAGTAACTTGAACTGTTTTTATTTATGATATGATTTTAAGCAAATTTTTTCACACTTTCTCTCTCACGTCCACCCCCATTTTGATATCTAACTCTTTGTCAATATTATCTAAATATGAATCTGTCACCTATTTTAAGTCTCTTTCATTTTTCTCATAGTTAAGATGAAAATCCTCTGTGTAAAGTCACTCCTGATACTTCTTTTCATAATCTGGTTAAAGGAATACCATTGTATACATGAAATATTAGTTTGGTTTGTTCATTAAACAATTAGTTGTGATCATTTTCAGATGCTGTTTTTCTATAGGTTGAAGTCACAAAATCAATCTGTTACTTGATTGAAGTTCTAATTGTTTCAAAGGTATGTCTTTCATACTGCAGTTTCCTTTTGGCATAACTCTCAATTCTTTGAATCAGTTCTTTAACACTGGGACAAGCAGGAACAGACACACTGGGGAACATCTGAAGGACTACCCCTTTATTGCCATTTTCCCACCTGATACAGTGTGTCCCTAATCCTCTCCATGCTTACTCTTCTTTCATCTTTTTCTATTCCCCAATATAACCACCAGCCCTATTCTGCTAAGACTCTTGGACCCACTAATGCCTTTGCTACAGTTATCAATAATGGTCAAAACCACTCTCTCTGTTTGGATGAGCAGATAGCTTTCAGCTACAATTCTTCCAATAAGCTAGTAGACTGCCAGGCCTTGCCATCTACCCTGCTGATTTGCCCTCTTGATCCACCACCAGGCTTTACTGTCTGCCCTGTTCCTGAAACCTCCTATATTTGAGCTCCTTGAAGCTGAATCCATAATTAGACATTGAAGTCCTTGAGAACAGGGACTGTCTTGCTGTTCTATTTGTATCCCCTACTATTAGCTCAGTGTTAGACATATAACATGTGCTAAAAACATGTCTTTCCATTCCACATCTGTCTTTTCTTTTTCTTTCTTAGATCTTCTAAAACTGAACCTGGCAATTTCAATTCTCTTCCTAGCTCATTCCCTGACAGCATCTTTAGAGGTTTTATTGCACAGTTCAAATTGTTTTCCATGGGATTATGGGAAAATTATGTATGTGAGAGGGGAGAAAATTCAATTATTTCTCAAAGACTAAAGCATCTCTTCTTTTGCTTGATATGTGGAGAGAAAGGTAAAGAAGGTGGAAAAAGATGATAAATTGAGATAATAGTGATTAATAAAGGGTCAAAAGGTTATAGTAGGAGTGAAGACTAAGTTTAGTTTGTGTGTAAGAATGAGGGATACTAAAAGATAGGAAACAGTGGTTAGAATAAGTAATTACAAAGTTCCATATCTGAAAATTCAGGGGAAATATTAAGGTCTAAAATATTACCATGTTTGTGTGGAACAGAAGGAGGACTGGGAAGGAAGTCACCATAAAGCAATTTAGGAATTTTACAGTCTAGTTGTAAGACAAGTTGTCACTAAATATTGAAGTCCATGATAATAATGTCAGGGGTTGAAGTGGAGAAGAAAATCATAAGACAGGTACTAAATTCAGTGAAAAACTTCAGAGAATTTCTTGCAACCTGGTAGATTATAAAAAGTAGCTATGTCTCATACAAGAGGATTACAGTGATCTTTAAAGAGAAAAGGTTATTGGGTGATGGTGATAAAGGAATAGTTAGTAAGTGGTAATTGGAAACAATGATTAGGTTCACCTCTTGTGCTTGCCTAGGGAACTGGTGTTGTGGAAGGAATAGCAACACTGATGATGGTTGTAAAGTATGTCATGTCTTTGGGGTAAAAGCCAGGTTTTTACTAAAGGAAAAAGGTGTAGAATTTTAAGTTCTTTGAAAATATTGAAGAGGTAGATGAATTTGTTGATAAGAGAATAGGAGTTCCAAAGAGTATCGTGTTATTTACTAGGTAATGGATGAACCTTGTTGGAGTCAAGCTGAGGAAATGTAGGCTACATTTCACTTCAAACCTTCATTCAAGGTTTGGAATTAGGGAATATTAAAACATAACCTGCTACTAAGAACATAATACACAAACTCCAAAAGCATCTGATCTGGTATATGTGGTAATTCTGATTTCCTAAGTGATAAAACCATGTTTGTTGGTGACACTTTCTTATTAATTGTACAAATTCAGGTGCTAAAACATCTAAAGGACACTATCTTATCATTACAAAACGAAGACAAAAAAGAAAGAAAAAATCCCCATCAAGTGTCTCAGAAGATTTCATTTATTTGGATTTTAGTCTCCTCATCTATAAAATTCCAGGATTGGACTAAATGTTTTAAGGTCCTCTTCTAATCTGACATTCTTTGATTCTGTCTCTCCTCTTTACTCTCACTTGCCACCATGATCATACAATCATCCTTCATTTAAAGATAGATATGAGGTGTGATGTATTAAGAAGAGTCCAATAGTACTTGCTTCTATGGTCCTTTTTTGGTGATCCTCTCTCCTATTATGTTTATAACTATATGAAGATAATAGAACTCTTGAATTCTTTAATAGTATCTTTCCAGGGGGCAGAGCCAAGATGGCGGTGTAGAAGCAGCAAAGCACCGCAGCTCCCACACAAACACGCTAAAAAACTCATAAAATGGGACTCTAAACAGATTTTCAAGCTCCAAAACTCTCCAAAAGACAGAAAGCACATGTGTTGCTACAGGCAGCGCAGCAGGCGGGGCTGTTCACAGCAGTCTGGGAGCCGGGCCAAAACCCTGGCCGGGTCAGGCACTGGGGCATTGGGCGGGGAGCCGAGTCTATAGGAGAGCATATCAGCGGCACTGGAGGCACAGTTATCACATTTATCAGGACAGAAGAAAAAAAGGCTAAGAGAGAGGTCAGTGGATTTTGCTAAGTGGGGAGGAGAAGAACGGTCCGGCCAAACTGCTCCCAGGGCAAGGAAGCAGTGGGAGGCGGCTGTAGCAGCAGGAATGGA
>JAQQSW010015588.1:0-11855 GCA_028646575.1 Pseudocheirus occidentalis | reverse complement strand
GCTGAAGAGGGTGTGGGGGCACCCCGTGCACACATAGACACACACACCCCGCTGGGGCGGTTGCTGCCACCGCTGTTGCGGTGTGTGGTGGAGGTGGAGGTGGCAGGGGTGGGTGTGGGTGCCTAGGGTTGGGGAGGGGGGGGCTACTGCCGCCGCCGCTGCTGCAGGGCACAGAGGTCTGACTGGTGCCAGGGGTGAAGGTGGTAGGGGACGGGCGGGTGGTGGGCGCAGCCTGAGGGACTGGAGGAGGCGAACCGAGTGGATCGTGGCATGCGAGGTCCCTGCAGAGCAGAGCCGAGTGGAAGGAGGAGGGAAGGAGGGGAGGGGAGCCGAGGGAGGCAGGGATCCTGGCCGCAATAAAATGCAGGGTCAGTCGGATCAGACTGAGCCAGCCTAGAGTAGGGCTTTTAGTGCTGCCCCCCCTCCACCCCCAGACTAGAGCAGAGTCCAAGACTAAAGTGCATCACAGTCTCCAGCGCCTGCAGGCAAGGCAGCCACACACTTCTCTCTGACACGACCTGGTCCCCCTTCCCCTCCTCCACCAGGCGCCCCCTCCCGCCCTTCCTCCTCCTCCTCTTTTCTTTGAAACACTGTTAACTTCCCCCTACTCGCACCCCTCCATCCCCTGCTTTCTCTCCTTCCCAACTCCCCCCCCCCCCATCTTTCTTGGCTTTTGCATTTAAGTGCTAGGAGATGCTAAAAGTGAAGGAGGGAGAAGCAACTAAAAATATCCCCCCCGGGGCGGCCGCCGGGCTTCGTGAATGTAGGGAAGGAGGGGGCAGGGGAAAAGGCGTGGGGCGGGGTGACTGGGAGGGAGGGGAGGAGGGGACTCGGGAGGAGCTGAAGGGAGGGGTTGGGGGGGAAGGGGAAGGGTCATTTGTGCTCTCCTTCCCCCTTGCCCCCCCCAACCCCTCGGGGTAGAGCGCGGGTTCACTGCCCTCGCCTGCCCAGCCCGGAGCTCGGGGTAGAAGAACGGAGCCGAGCCCCAGTGCCTATGTGTCAGAGAGACGTGGTCGGTCACCTGAAGTTCATGTAGGGTGGGGGAAGGGTTAAGGTTATGGTGTCTCGAGCTCAGGCTTGAGAGTGTGTGTGTGTGTGTGTGTGTGTGTGTGTGTGTGTGTTTCCGCTGCAGACTGGGAGTTCGATCGATCACCGCCTCGAGAACCAGTTGTGTTGGTGTCTAAAGGGGGAAAAGGAGGTGGGGTGAAAGCTGCTACCCAGTCTACCCGGCGCGCCCCCTCCCCTGGCCTGGCCCTGCTCTGCTCCGCCCTCCCGGACCCCGGGCCACCCAGGCCAAAGCCGGAGTGGCGAGAAATCGCACTAGCAGCCAGCCAGCCAGCCCAGTCGCTCCACAAATATTTCTCTTTCTTTCTCCTTCCCGGTACACTGGAGTCGGCGCACAGGGCTCGGGTTGTGCTTTTTTCTCCCCCCTTCCTTGAAAAAAAAAAATAAATAAAATTGCCCCTGTGCAGTCCTTTCTTCGTCTGCCCGCTAGAGGTTCTGAGTATAATATCACATATGTCATATATATGCACATAAAACTCAACCCACAGGCAGCCGTGTGTGTGTGTGTGTGTGTGTGTGTGTGTGTGTGTGTGTAGGAAAATTCGGCGTGTGCATATTTCTGTGCACTGGGTAAGAGGAGAGAAAGAGAGTTTTGTCGGCGTGCACTCATTCCTCGCAGAGAACTTGCAGCAGCAGCAACGGCAGCCAGAGTGCAGGGAAGTGTATTTGCACATGGCTGCCTTTCTCCAGTTCACCACAGTTTTTAAGAAATGGGTGGGAGGGTGTGTGGGTGTCTAGGTGGGAGGGAGGAGAGTTTTAATCCTTGTCCCTGAGAAGTCCAGGGCTTTGGTCTTCCCTGCAAACTTCACCCTTGCTTGTTGACTTCGTAAGCTTTTATTAACTTCTATGTGAATAGAAAGATGGGGGGGGGGGGAAATTTGGTTTCCCCCACTCCCCTTCTTTTGAGGGGGGTGTTAGAGGGAGGGTAGGAGAGAAGAGATTTATCTGTTTCTCCTGTGACAGAACTGGAAAGCCAACACATTTCTGTGTGTGGAGCATTCAGGCAGCTGCAGACTGCCCCGCTAGTGACCTTGACCCTGACCCGGTGCGACTACCCTCTCTGTCTCTGAGGACTGAGAGGAAATTCAGTCTCCATTTTAGCTCGCTCACGGTGGGCCTGTCTCCTGTGCATTTGTGGCTGGTGATTGTTAGGTTTTGGGAATTGCCTCTCGAACTCTGATCCTTAATGAATACTGTTATCCACTCACTCTAAAAATACACGCTTCCCCCTACTTACCTCCCCCCTCCCTCTGTGTTAAAAAGCAAACGTTTGCTGAAGAAGCTGTTACCTTTTGGATTGCATTGTAAATGTTCGTCCAGTTCTTAAAGAGAAAGCTTAATCTGCCAAGCTTTTCCACTTACCTTTGCATGAAATGGGTTTTTGTTTATACTTTCTTACTGTAGTTTATACACGTTTTAGAAGCAATTTGCTTTTGGACTAAGAGGTATATCTAGGCAAATGATTGTATTCTGCAATTCTGTCTCAATTGTAAATGGCAAGTAAGTGTTCAGTGATGCCTGGGAAACAGTTGCGGCTGTTTGGGGATATAATAAATATTGATGTTGGTAAAAATTAATGTTAATGTGAATTTAATGTGAAATATTGTGATTCTCAGGTCCTTACCTAATGCTAAAATTGATTCCTGAGAGGAGGGAAGTAACCTATGTTTTTAGTTCCCTAAGCAAACAGTTCTTATGTATTCCATCAAAAGTTAAGGGAAAGTTTTGGTCAGTCCACTAGTTACAGCAGCCCTGGCAGAATTTATATACCAAGTTTTCAAGATGTTATTGAGTGCAGCAAAAACTTTCAAATTGATTCTAAATAGAGGGGGGGTTAAGGATTGTCAGGGGAGGGGCTTTGCAACTGACCTCAAAGAGCTTTTCTTGCCCCCCTCTTTTTTTTTTTTTTTTGGTTAGGACTCACTAATGACTGAACTGCCAGAAAATCTCAACATAAACAAAAGAAAGAATTAGAACCAGTAAGAGGACTCCAAAGTCTCTCTCCCTCTCCCCTCCCCCCCCAAAAGTTCTAAATTGAAATTTAAAAGCCTGACCAGATGAAAAGGTAGTGAGGTTGTTATTAGATAAAGAACTGTGCTAACAAAGATGGAGTGTCAGGCAATTGATTCTAAGCACTTTTCAGATCTTAAAAGTTGTGCATTATTATTATTATTATTACTTTATCATACTACTTGTTGAGTCTGTTTCTATGAACAGATCTAAGGAATCATAGAAATCTCAGAGTTCTGGTCTGGAAAGTTCTCTGTGCAAATATTGCATTATTCACTTGTGATCTTTGTCTATAAGGTGACAGGACTGGAATATGCAGTTTTGGACTGACAGTTAACAAACCTGGATGTGGTCCTTGGAAGCCCAGATTAGTTTAGCCCCTACTTATTTTTCATTGAGTGTAGACCTGATGCCCTGAATTGGAGTTACCACTGGCTCCAGACTCCCAGGAATTCCCTTAATCAGGGACCAGTTTCCATATGTTGGATGCCACTCTCATTCAGATCTACACCCTTGGGGACTTAGTCTAAGCCATAAGCTTCTGTGATTGGCTCTCTTCTACCTCTTCCCTCCCTCCCCCTAACCTAATTGTTATACTTCTGGTTTATATATTAGGGCAATTATTCACTCCTGGGCTCCTTGTTTTGGCTTCAGGATATAGGCCTAGTACACCACTGAGAACAAAGTATGCACCCCCCCCCCCAAATTTAATGGTGATTCACTCCTCCTGTTTGTAGAGCATTTGGCACCCAAGGAAGGGTGTTTGGCTTGTCCTTGTTTGGTGGCAGCTTTTAAAAATTCTACTTGGACTAAGTCTGTTTTTCCCTAGGCTAGACTTGGCCCAGACCAGCAATTGTCCTTTTTTATATGAATAGAATGCTGTTACTGCTGGTGGCATTTCTGTTCTGGGAAAGTTCTTATCTTCTTCTGAGTCTACCAAATTCTCACTTAGGTAGCCTAGGACAGTCTTTTACTTCACATCTCTAAATGGCACACTTAAAAAAAAGCCAATCAGCGTGTCATCTTAACCTTGTGAATACAGATTTAAGAAAAAAATCCTATATTCAGTATCTAGCACAGTGCTTGACACATAGTAGGTATTTCATACATGCATGTTGATTGATTGATGGGGATAGGGATGAAGCCGGAGTTTTTTTTTTTTCACATTATATTCAATAGCATCTAGATTTGTTCTTGGCTTTACAAACTTTTATTTTATTTATTTTTATTTATTTATTATAGTTTCTACACTTTTCAAACTGTATTTGGAATCTGAGGAACTGAGTTAGGGTTCTAGCTCTAACCCAGTTCTACTCACTATGTGACCTTAGTCATTTGACCTCTCTGAGCCCCAGTTTCCTCAACTATAAAATGAGTGGGCCTCTAAGGGCCCGCCCCTTTTAGCTCTATGATTCCAGAATTCACATTAGCTTTAACTCACACATAGACTTGGATCACTGTTATCTTTGTTACCACAGTTTTGTCTAATACCTGTTCTTAGTGGACAACAAGAAGGAAAAGTTAATTAAAAAACAACAACAAGTTTTAAAATACTCTTGTGTTGTTTACTCAGTTGTGGGTATAGGATATATAGTATACTTTGGGGACTTGACTTCTAAGAGAACTCTTCTTATCTTTCAAAGGACCTAAGGCACACTAGGAGGTAAAAAGACCATAGGAATAAAATGAGCCCCTATTTATGTATAGAAAAGCATGCTTGTCTGGAGGCTTGACAGTCAGGAAAGCCTGTGTTTGTATCCTGCCACTGTCTCGTAATAGTTGTGTGCTATGGATTCATAATAGTGGCTTCATCTCTCACTGGTCCAGAGAGCTCTCTAAGATACACATAAGTTCCCCAAACTGATAAAATCACAAGTTTAAAATAATATAAGGAATACATTATAGGCACATAGTACTATTGGACAGACACAAACTTTAGTTCTGCTTCCTATTTCTTATTTTCCATTCTTGCAGTGTCCAAACTAACTGAATGATATTGACAAGAAATGCTGATTTTGAGTCTTAACAGAATTAAAATGGTGCATTGTCTCTGGTGATCCCACTGAACAGCAGTGTGGGTTGAGGCACTGGAATGATCTATGAATTCCCCACCTAAAAGAATATTTGTGTTTTCTTTCTTTTAAAAAACATAGTAGAGACAGCAAAGGATTAAATGAAAGAAGCACCTCATAGTCACAACCCTCCTAATACTTCAAAATAGTTTGTAATAAAAAAAAATTGATTTCTAATTTCTTACCTGGTTACAGTCATCACACCCTGAGAATCACACTGTTGGTGTGAGTTGACAAGTCTCTCTGTACAAAGTGCTAATAAATCACACTGGTAAAGCATAAATTGGACAGCCCTAGGCCAGTGCTAAAGCTCATGGTGCCATTTAGGATTTTAGAAGCTTTGAATGACATCTATTAGTAGATTACCAAGGTAGGTGGAAAAGCTCTGTCTCTGGAGACATGTAAAATTAGATGGATGGCCTGGAAAAAGCACCCCCTACACCCAAGACCTGTCCTGAATCATTAGGGTGACCAAGCAGGCATTTTCTGAGGTTATAAATTTGTTTAAAATACCAATAAGAGTCACTCTAATTTCAATGTATTTTTCTATCACTCAAGCATATGTTAAAGACCTACTATGTGTCAAACACTGGTGGTGATATAAAAAAGAATGAACAAATGTCTGTCTCTGGGCTGGATAGCTTAGATGGTTGAGCAGGCTGTGGATGAGATCAGTGACATGGGTTGAATACTCTTATATGGACCCATTTCACCCAAGAGGACAGTTCTGTTCCTTGTCCAGAGTTTGAGTAGTAATCCTGCCTAGTCTCATTGTTCCTTTGGTCACAAAAGAGACCTAGTGTGAGGTTGTGGGTGACAGCTCTGGACAAAGATTCTCCTACTGGAAAAACCCCATTGACACTTAACCTTTGAATGAGGGTCACTGATGTCATCTTGGGCTGTGGAGGATCTCGTACTCATGAAGGAAAGCATATCGTTCTTTAGCTGTATATAGGAAAATAATTGCGGCTCCTCTCTTTCCAAAAAAAATCACTCCGTTTTCCCCTTGTTTGCGTTGAGTTGTTGGGATAGAAGATAGGGACAAAATAAACATAACAGACAGGAGATGATGTATTTGTTCTGAGTAATATATTAGTAATTTTCTATAATTTAATCAGACCAGATACCAGAACGAGATAATGAGAGGATGACCTAGAAAACAGGACTTTGGGGGAGTTCAAGGGCTTCTAACCTGAATTTTTACAGTACCATGCGCTGAGGTTTAGAGAGCCATACATTTGGTTTTCTACCTTCCATTGAAGACTCTTCCATCTAGACTCAAGGCTCGTTATGATAGCTAATGCCTAGAATCTCTTTAGGATTGCAGCTTAGTTAAGCCTCTCTGGAGTTTCACTTTATCGAGGTGTATGTTTTGTAAATAATGATCCCCTGCCCTGTTTCTGATATGCTATTTTCTGTCACCTAGCTTACCAGGTGTAGTCCAGTAATTCATACCATTTAGGGCTAAGTGTACAAAACACTTCATGGTGCGTAGAAACTGAAATATCTACTGTCATATTTTATAAGAAAATGATGTGCAAAGGGCAGACTTCAAAAATAGCTAACAGTCTATGATGGACTAGAGTTTTCAGTCCCTCTTTTCTCTCCTTTTTATGGGCAAGCCTGGTATTTTCATCCCATGTTGGTAAATTACATTTTTACGATATTAAAGTATAGTACCCTCCTAGATGCTGGAGGAGAGAGGTCCTGTAAGGTGACTCTTATCATTCCCCAAGGCCTACCTTTTAGGTAGACTTTCTATAGCTCTAATGGCATTTCATAAATTAAAAGCCAGCCTCGGGGCTTGAAACTGATCCTAAGATGCATGTGCCCATATTGCTGGATGTCTTGTGAAAACAGCCCCCGCATACATACACACACCCATGCCGGACTGTATCTAATTTTATAAAATGTGCAGTGATACACACCCACCCATGGGTCTGAGATCAAAATGTGGCCTTTTGCAGCTCTGGCCTTTTGCAGACTGATTCAGGGTTACATTAAATGCAGCAGATTCTGCCCTTCCTAAAAAGGATATTGTTTGCCAGTCCCCCACCCCTCTTTTAAAAATACTACCACATTGTTGTAGCTCAGGAGTGGACTGACTCTTAAATGACTGGTTAGGGTTATCTAGCCTTTACTTCTCTTTTTTTTAAGGAAATCTTGATCAGCTTAGTTAAATTTATGAGGTAGGTGGGCAGGACGGAGGCAGGGAAGGGGGCACTATGTGCCTTCCTATGGGGCTCTGACTTAAAAAAAAGAACAGACCCTAAAATAACCTCCTATTCCCATTCCCGTTCCCTCTGATAGTCCCTAGATAGGGTAGATAAGTAGTTAGGAGACACACACAGAAATATATGCAGAGATATAGAAAGAAACAGATGGACAGAGAGATACAGAGATAGAGACACAGAGAGAGGAGAGACTGACAGGAGAGGCGGACAGAGAGATAGAGGAAGGAAGAGGGGGAAAGAGACAGAGACAGAGAGAGGAGAAAGGGACAAAGAGACAGAGACAAGGAAGACAGAGGACAGAGAAGAGGAACAGGAGAGAGAGAGAGAGAGGAGAGGGACAAAGAGAGAAGAGACAAACAGATGGACAGGTGGAGAGAAAAAGAGAGAGAGAGAGAGAGAGGGAGAGAGAGAGAGGGAAGAGGAGGGGGAGAGAGAGAGAGAGAGAGAGAGAGCCTTCAAAGATGCCCTGAAAGAAGGTCAGAGGAAAAAAAAACCTTTTCCATGATTGATCAGCACTTGGCTTTTCTGGGCTTTGAGGAAGCTACTGTACTAGTTAGTGGAAAGCAATAAATTTTCTCCCTCTATGCAGAGGCTGTCTTAGTGATGTGTTTGGTGTTACCAGCTTTAATTTTTGTTAATAAGTGGGAAAAAGTATCACTTAGCATTCACTCTTCTGGATATTCTGACCAATAGTATGATACTAAAGTAACAGTGTAGAACTAAGATGCTTTAAGTGTGCATTAAGTTTTCATTCAGTGCTATCATCCACTGTGCCATTAGTTTGGAAGTAGTTCTAACCTAGAATGCGGTTTGTGTGCTTTTGTATGTGCAGGTTTTTTGCTTTTATTTTTTCATTTTTTTTGTTGTATTCCATTAATGTATATAATGTAACAATAGAGTAGACAGGAATAACTAACTATGACCTTGGGCTAATCACTTTAACTTCTCTGAAATTCAAGTTTTATATTAATAAAATGACGGGGCTGGACTAGCTATCCTTTGAGTTTCTTTTCAGCTTTATCCTAATTCCTTTATAATACCATTGTTGGGATAATTGATTAATTTAACAAAATCTACTAGGTCTGTCATTGAGTCTTGAGGTCCTAGTCCAAGTGAAATGATCTGCACAGGCTCACATGGCTGTTAAGGACCAGAGGCTGTTTTTGAACACAGGTCTTTCTACCCATTGGAGCATTAAGCTTTACATTGTGCCAGCTGCTGCTGTGAATAAATTTATACTTTGTTTTTTAGCTGAGACTTATGATTTCATTGTTGTATGTAAAGTCAGTCTGTTGATAAACATTTATTGAAAGTCTACTGTCTTCTAGGCCCTGTGCTAAGTACCAGGTATACAAAGAAAGGGAAAAGAGTCTGTTTTCTGAAGAAGCTTACTGATTAATGGGGGAAACAACGTAAAAATACTATGTACAGACAAACTATGTGAGGGATAAATTGGAAACAATTAATAGAGGGAAGGTGCTAGAATTAAGAGGTATTGGAAAAGGTTTTCTATAGAAGTGGGTTTTCAGGTGGGACTTGAAAGAAGCAGGAAAGCAAGAAGCAGAGATGAGGGAGAACATTCCAGGCATGGGGAAGTTAGTGAAAATTCACGGAGTTGGGAAATGAAATGTCATGTATGAGGAGCAGCAGCAAAAAGGACAGAGACCGTGTGTGTGTGTGTGTGTGTATGTGTGTGTATATATGTGTGTGTATGTGTGTATATGTGTGTGTATGTGTGTATGTGTGTGTTTGTGTGTGTATGTGTGTGTATGTGTGTGTATATGTGTGTGTATATGTGTGTATGTGTGTGTATGTGTGTGTATGTGTGTATGTGTATGTATGTGTGTGTGTGTTTGTGTGTGTATGTGTGTGTGTGTGTGTGTGTGAATGTTTGGAAGGGCTTTAATTGCCAAATAGAAGATTTAATATTTGTTCCTACAGGAGATAGGGAGCTTTTAGAGTCTGATGGGAAGGGAGGCCCTGTTCAGACCAGCAGTTTAGAAATACTACTTTTATAGTTGAGTGGAGAATAGATTGTAGTAGGGAGAGATTTGTCACAGAGAGACCTACCAGTAGTCTCTTGCAGTCGTCTAGATCTGAGGTAAAAAGGGAGAAGTTCCAATGTAGAAAGTGCCTCCACTCAGTAACTCATCTGTAACTTACAGTTTTAGAAAATTGTCTAGGACACTGAGGATTTTAAGTGCTTTGGCCATAATCACACGGCTAGTATATGTCAGAGGCAGGTCTTGTACCCAGGTGTTCGTGACCCTAAGGTGGGCCCTCTATCATTTTTCTGTACTGTCTATAATATGTGGTAGTGTCTGTGTGCATAGGTATTATATGTATACAGGGCATTCCAAAAGTAGCCTTCATGCAGTTTTAAGCTATTAAAACTATGTGTGTATATATAAATATATATGTGTGTGTGTGTATACATACATAGTATGTGTGTTTGTGTTTATATGTACACATATATTTTACAATACATTTATGTTTGCATACACACACGTATATATATATCTATATGCAACATATACTTATAACTAACTTCCTAATATAAAGTGCTATGATCTAGAGTATGGACCAATACATACCTTCTTTATTAACTAATCACATTATATCAGCCTTTTACTCTGTAGCAGTGTTTGGGATGAAATGATTCAACCTATAATATATCTGGATACTGTAATAATGATTTAACATGTTTGTAGTATAGCCAGAATGACCTGCTTTCTTTCAGGAAAGGGGTGAAGTCATCACTGAGGCTGTTATATCCAGTAAAACATATATTTTATCACATGGTTCCCAATAGCTCCATGGTTTGAGGCCAGTGGAATTGTGGAGATTGATCCTAGAAAGCCAGACCGTTGCTACTTGAAAATCCTCTGTCCTGGTTCTCTTGATCTGTTATATCTTATGCCTAGGAGTAAAGCTATCACTTCATAGGTGAAGCATTTGGGTAGAGCAATCTATGAGAACTTGCCCTGCCAGCCAATAGTGTTTTGTTTCTCTTGGGGATTTGAGACCAGGATCTTTGACATCAGACCAGGCAAAGGGTAACAAAATGGGTCCATGTCCAATGACACATTCAGGGGTCAGAAATATCTACTCCATGTGGAGAGAACTGCCTTTCTGTAATGGCCTAGAATTATGAGTAGTTTTCTAATCCTTGCTCATTTGGCCCTGCTTGTTAACCCCGAGCAATCCTCTCTGGGCCACAGAAAACAGCTGTCTTTGGTAAGAAACAAATTGTGGCAGAACCAAGGCTTAAATAAGCTTCCCTTTTAATATGCTACCATAATTCCTCCTTTCTAGTGACAAAGAAACAACAAATAATATTTTTTTTGAGTTCTGATCTGGTCTCAAGAAAAAGGAGAATCAAAATAGAGTTAGCTGGTCTCTGACATTTATATGATAAGGGAAATTCCATGAAATAGAAATAGAAATGCCACCTAAACCTTGGTGTCTGATTCTACTAGGGAATGAATCAGAGGGAAGAAGTGCCTGGAAATGAGGAAATGAACAAATGAAGAGGTAAAACATTTTCTTTTAATGGAAGAATCGATGTGCTTCTCTATATCCGTATTGTGAAAAATTAAAGAGACATAAACTGGAGAAGTCTAATTTATAGAATTGACACATTCCAGTAACACTGGTGTTGTCATCCTGACTTAGCATTCATTCATTCAGCAAGCATTTGCTATGCACATACTATGTCCACAGAACT
Organism: Pseudocheirus occidentalis; assembly: GCA_028646575.1. NCBI lineage: Eukaryota > Metazoa > Chordata > Mammalia > Diprotodontia > Pseudocheiridae > Pseudocheirus > Pseudocheirus occidentalis. Next base: position 747 of record JAQQSW010015588.1, on the reverse strand, counting down.
GGTTTTTCATTTGGTTTAAAAAAATTTTTTTTTTTTTTTTTGGAGAGAGGAAGGAGGAAGTGAGTGTGAATGAACTAAAAAGTATTTGGAGAAGGCTTTTCAGAGAAAATAAACTTTAAGCTAAGTCTTGGGAGAATTGATAGACATAAGATGCCACAAAAAAAAGGGGGTAAGGATCTTCCAGACAGAGGGAATATCATGAACAAAATGTATTTTAGTAAGCTAATACAGGGGGCAGGTAGGTGGTGCAGTGAATAGAGCACAGGCCCTGGAGTCAGGAAGACCTGAGTTCATATCCAGCCTTAGACACTTAACACTTAGTAGCTGTGTGACCTTGGACAAGTCACTTAACCCCATTTGTCTTATTTTCCCCCTTCCAAAAAGACAAAAATAATATGTAATAATACAAAAGCTGACTTGGCTTGGATGAAGAGGTTGGGTTGGTGGTGGTAAAAAGAGAGGAGGATGAAAAAGTGTTTTGTTTGGGGAAGGGAAGAACTTTTATAGAAAAAGTCTATAGATTTGATTTGATAGGTATCAGGCCATCAGAACTGTGGGTTTTTTCATAGTGTTGAAGATAGTATTTGAGCAAATGAAACATCCAAATGCAGATCCGGTCACTGTGTTGATTTTCTTTGGTTGATTATGCTTAGTTATTATAAGGGAAGGCAGGGCTTGAAATGTAAGACAAAGACAGAGACAGAGAGAGGAGAGAGAGAGAGAGAGAGAGAGAGAGAGAGAGAGAGA
>JAQQSW010015587.1:0-11855 GCA_028646575.1 Pseudocheirus occidentalis | reverse complement strand
AACTCTGCTTCCTGGAGGGGGAAAGCTCTGTCCCAAATTGCTGGGGCCCTCACAGCTGCTGGAGCTCTTAGTGGGGTGCTGCAGCCCCACCTCCCAGCCTTGGCTCACTGAAAGCGCACCCCAGGACCACCACTCAAGACCACGATCCAGATCCAGGCCACTCAACTCAAGAGCCCTTGGCCCTGATGGATCCCGTCAGCCCCCCTGCTATCTGCAGGCCGAGGGCTCTGAAGCAGCCTAGTGGGGGCTGCTGCAGCTGCTACAGCCACCTCCCGCTGCTTCCGTGCCCTGGGAGCAGTTTGGCCCGACCCGCTCTTCTCCTTCCCAGTTAGCAAAATCCACTGACCTTTCTCTTAGCCTTTTTGTCTTCTGGCCTGATAAGTATGGTAGCTGTGCCTCCAGTGCAGCCGATCTGCTCTCCTATAGTCGTAGTTCCCCAGGATGCCCCAGGGCTTGACCTGGCCAGGGTTTCGGTGCGGGTCCCAGACTGCTGAGAAGAGCCCTGCCTGCTGCCCTGCCTGTAGCAACAGATATTCTTTCTGTCTTTTGGAGAGTTTTGGAGCTTGAAAATCTGTTTAGCGTCCCATTTTATGAGTTTTTTAGCGTGTTTGTGTCAGAGCTGTGGCTACTTCTATGCCGCCATCTTGGCTCCGCCCCCCCTATATTTCTATATATCACTCTCCCAACCAAGTCTGAGACTCCCTTTCCTGAATCTAGAATTGAAACAAACAAATAGGTCAAGGTCTAAATCCTGTTCCATAAGGTAAGGGGAAGAGGGATAGGGTCTTAGAAGAGAGTTGTCCCTAAGTCTTACTCCTTACTGAATAATCTTTCATTGCATGGTATGAAGGAATCACAGAGTTCCCCCACATTTGAATGGAGTAAAAACGGGGCATAATCTGACTCCTGTCTTCTTGAGGACCAGACACTTCCAATTACTTAGCTGATGGGGATGGAGGGGGGGCAGGAGGAATCATACTCCTAACCAGATGGTTAGCCAACCAGAATCAGTTACAGAATGTCTGTACATTCTCCACCATCTTGAACTTAGGAAGATGAATCTTCCTGACTCTACATCCAACAAAACCTGCTGTGACACAGTTGCCCTTTACTTGGAGTTTATATCAGCCAAGTTAGCATACCCCCATTATATTCTCTCCTCTCTGAAGAATTTATTGTCTTCATCATATAAGCAAGGGTTCATTTTGAAAAAAATGTTGTCAATAGACCTAATCCACATCATACCCCTGGGATCTCCAGAGAAGCACAAGAGAAGCATATTGTCCTTTCACTTGATGCCCAGTGCCATACAAGAGTCTCAATACATTCATTCTGTCTAAATCTTCCACAGAAGGGTTCAAATAGAAATGGGGTCACTAAAGCATTTTAAAAATCCATGTATGGCATATAGCAACTTAGAAAACCACATATTATCTGTGTCCTACTGTATTTTCATCTATTTTATGAAATATTTCCCAATTTCATTTTAATCTTTTAACTAAGAAGCACTTAAGAGTATTTAGAGGTGAGTGTTTAACAACTTTATTCTCTAGTACCACATGTATAAATGAAAATCAGTTATCTTTCAATACAAAGTTGGGCAGTCTCAACAATAATAATTTCAAAAAGCTTACCACAGGTTATTCCTTGCTTTTCTTTCTCTACAAGTGCCTGACAATGTGGAAATGGCCTTCCTCAAACCATGGGCAAAAAGAAAAAGCAAAGGCAAAGAGAGTCAGTTTCCTGTCTCAGAAGGAAACCTGTACTACATGAAGTTTTGCTGTACCCATGGAGCTTTCTCTACAGAGATTTAGGACCTTGGGTCAATTGGGACTTAGCCTTTCTTTCTCTGTAGAAACTAAATTGACTTGACTTACAAATTGCTCTAGGTCTGGAGGTGTTGATACCTTGTCTGAATAGATTCTCTCCACTGCTCTTAATGCACATTTACAGAACAGGTTCAATCCATTAAATATCTCCCAAAGGAAAATAAAATTAATTTTCTTACTTTTAGAAAATTTGGGTCTTTATCTCAGTCCCAAAACTGATGGATCTGTTCGTGCAGTGTATAGATGTTGCCCCTTCAACCTATGGTGACAAATCAGCTGTCATACGTTAAAGGTTTTGTGTGATTTTCTCAGCACATAAGAACATCCAATTGGACTCTGGACAAAAACATTGAAGTCTCTTTCTGTACAAGACACCAAAACATCCATTGTCCTGGTTGTGATTATGGTGGTTGTTATTGTTTGTTTTGATGGTTGTTGTAGTGCTAGTCTGTTGTTGTTACTGTTATCTTCTTCAGTCATGCCCAACTCTATTTTTTTTTTCGCTTTTATTTTTAAGAGGGGAGGGCAGGGCAATTGGAGTTAAGTGACTTGACCAAGGTCACACAGCTAGTAAGTGTTAAGTGCCTGAGGTTGGATTTGAACTCAGGTCCTCCTGACTCCAGGGCTGGTGCTCTATTCACTGTGCGACCTAACCACCCCCATGTCTAACTCTTTATGAACCTATGCTTGTTCCTAGGGTTTTTTGGCAATGTTACTGGAATGGTTTGCCATTTTCTTCTCCAGTGGAGTAAAGCAAATGGATGGGTTTACTTCTTCCTTCTCCAGCTAATTTTACAGATGAGGAAACTGAGGCAAACAGTGTTAAATGATTTTCCCAGCTGGTAAGTTTCTGAGGCCAGTTTTTGAATTCAGGTCTTTATGAGTCCACTGTGCTACCTAGCTGCCTCAAAATTTCTGTAAGATTCACTGAACATACCTAATTCTCTCAGATACAGACAAATTTCTTCTCAGTTCTTATTCCAAAGGATACCTAAAGTTTGCCCCCAGTGGATCTCTGCCTAAATACAAATATCTATGTAATAAATACAAGGGAAATAAAAACAGAATGATAAAACTCATACAACAGGACCAATAGGCTAAGCTAGAGTTAGAAAAAAAGAAAAAAATGAATAAGCCCCAAAGACAGACAAGAGTCCCAGATTTCTTACTTAGCATTTCCAGGCACATAAATTTTAATGAATTAAGTTACAAGGTATAAGGATATAACAATAAGGCAATTGGAATTTTCTGTTTACATGCAAAAATAAAATATTTCTCAATTAAATACCAACATTTAATGATAAAATCATATTACGCCCAGTATTTCCTAAATCCTATTCAGCATTCAGTTATAAAGCAAGTATTTAAACACTCAGTAGATGAACAAATCTGATAGTCTATAAGATAAACAAAGGGGAACTGACTTGCGAGGAAAGCATACAACTTAAATAAAAATCTAAGAAAAATGTATTTTGCTGATTTCTCTAATATTAGGTGTTCAAAGGTATCCAAAAGTTGAAAGTGTCAGGTAGAGAATTTGTCCAGGTGTCACTCAAATGTGAAGGGCATAATTTTATATCAGATTGAATCTTTGAATGAAAAATAATGCTCTTGCCTCCCTTTCTAAGCATGAGGAAGATTTCACTTCCCTTCAGGGATCGAGTACTTTTCTTTTCTAACATTATCAGCTAAAACCCCAAGTGGGTATATTCCCTCATTGTTAGGGGCCAGTGACTTTCAAGTATGGTCTAAATATCAATTGGCTTTTATAATGGGATAAGTATTTCATATTATATAGCAAGAACAACACATAGACTTTTCCCCTAATACCGCTAGGGCACACTCTCTTTTCAACCACCTCAGTCTCTGAGAAAGTGGGTTAAAATTTAGCTCAGTTCTTGCAAAACGTTAGTCTCACCAATCCAATGCCCAAGGTGGCACAACTTTCAGATGAATCATTCTAATTCCTGGGACACTCCTTGTTTCTTGATGTATTAACGCTATTTTGGCAGCAATACCTATCCTGGATTTTGACTCCTAGGTTCTTGTGGTTCACTTTCCAATCTGAGAACACTCCTTAATCTAGAAAGTAAGTGAACAAATAAAAAGGCCAATGACCTAAACTTTTAATAATATCAGTGGGACATAGAAAGAATCTCAAGGAGGAAGGATTCTATTTACTTCATAGTCTCTCACTGGACAATATAAGAGAAAGATTCACAGAGTTCCTACAAACATTAATGGAACAAAGAGGTGCAGATATAATTTACCTAGAAACAATCAAAACATTTGACAAGATCTCTTGTTATTGCTGTGGAAAAGGTGAAGGATTAGATCAGGGTTAGAAAACTACAGCCAGTGGGCCAAATCTGTTCTGCTGCCTGTTTTATTTGTTTGGTTTTTATGACTCTTGAGTTAAAAATCAGTTTTTAAATTTTTTGAATGTAATAAAACCGTTTTAAAATGCAAAAAATCCCACCCTTAGCTTTCAGATTGTAATAAAAAATCAAACAGGTAGAAGGCTAGATTTGGTCCTAGAAATATAACTTGCCATTCGCTAGTCTAATTGATACTAAAATTTGGTATATTTAGAAATGGTTGAATACCTTGATATAAATAATAATTATTGATGGTTTGATCATTGTATGTTAATAACTTGGATAAAAGTAGAGATAATTTAGTCACTTGTCTACCACAGGATGCAAAGGTGTAAGGAACAAGTAACACTGGGCGACAGATTCAAAATCTGAAGAAAGATCTTGACAGTTTAGAAAATTGGGTCAAATCTAATAAGGTAACATTTATTAGTGATAAATATAGTATCTTGCACTGTATTTCAAAAAAGCACAAGATACAGAAGTAACAAATAGTAGTTCATCTGAAAGAGTTTAGTAGACAAGAGTTTTTAGTAAACCAAAAGCTCAGTATTTCAATATAGTGTAAAATGGCAGCCCAAACTGATAAATATGACAAATTTAGTTGAATAGAGAGGTATGTTTAACACTAGGAAGGTGACAGATAATTCTCCTGCCATGGTCAGGCCATATCTAGAATTTGATATTCATTGATGAGCAACCCCCCTATGTGGCTGATTTCAAACCTAGGCTCAGATACTTATAAATTGTATGACCCTGACCAAGTGCTTAACTTCCATCAGCCTCAATTTTCTCTTCTGTAAATTAAGAATAATAGTATTACCAGGGCATAGCTAATATAGTGGAAAGGAAGCAGTATCTTTTCCAAGCTCCTCTAAGAATTCTGTCTCTAAAAGCTAAAAAGTGAATTTGAATGGATTTAAGAGTGTGGCAGATTCCCAGTCCAGGAAAGTGCCTGCTCAGGTTTGGGCAGAGCACACAGGAGCTACACCAGCACGAATCTGAGAGCAGAGTACAGCAGACTGAGAAAAAGACCCAGCCAGCTAGCAGACTCACTCACTCCAAGGGTAATTTGCAGCAGTCTCACCACAGGACAGAGGATCGTCAGAGGCGGGTAAGAGAAAATGCAGAGTCTGTAGCACGGTCAGCAGCTTTTCCTTGGGCTACCAGCACACAATCTGGATGTTTAAAAATTACATACCTGGACTTCCAGAAGTCAAGATGGAGGAATAAAATTTAGATTAGTTGCTCTGATGCCCCCGCCCTGACCCAGAAAAGTTATGAGTTAAATGCCCCCACCCAGAGTAAAATCCTGAATTAGTGGAAACAGCCTCAGGATTGGGTGTCATTGAGGAAGTTTCAATATTGAAACAGTACAGAGTCTAAGCCCAGGAGAGTGGAGCCAGCAAACATTAACAACAAAAGCTGAGGTGTGCTTTGGCACCACCTGCCCAATCAGCAAACTGCAGCCCTGCCCTGCTGTTGGCCTCCTGATACTGAACCTGCAGGAGCTGCAGCCCAGGGACACAGTGGTGGAAACCTGAAGGAGTCAGACCCCACCCCCCCATAGTTTACTTTATAAGCCTCAGGGCAACTCAGGGAAAACATGGAGAGTCCTTGCCTTGGCCTCAGTCTACACACTCAGTCCCTACAGTTCACAAAGTGAACAATGAAACCCCTACCTCCCAGCCTGAGAAGCTCAATACCCCTGCACCCCTGAAGCAGATAGCCACTTTAAAAATTCAGGATGTAGGAAATCACAATGGGCAAGAAGGAAACTAAAAAGACTAGGACCATCAAATCTTTTTATAGTGATCAAGAACAACCAAATTCAGAAGGCAACACAGACTCTATACTCATGCTGGAGACCACAGAAGGAAATGTGAATTAGTCTCCAGCCCAAAAAATATTCTTGGAGGACCTCAAGAGGGATTTTAAAAGAGAAAATAGAGAGGTAGGAGATAAATTTAAATCTACAGTGACCAAATAAAAAAATCTCAATGAAGAAAAAATATCTTTAAAAAGTAAAATTGGAGAACTAGGACGGGAGGGCCAAAATCTAAATGGAGAAAATAACTCTAAAAATGAAAACTGAACATATGGAAAAGGAGCTTCAAAAATTAATTGAGGAAAATAATTCACTAAAGATTAGAATTAGTCAAACTGAAGCTAAGGACTCTATGGTGCAGCAAGAGTCAGTCAAACAAACCATAAAGATTGAAAAATTAAAAGAAAATGCAAAATATCTCACTGGAATAACAACTGACCTGGAAAACAGATCCAGGAGAGATAATCTAAGAATTGCCAGCCTACCAGAAAGCCATGATGAAAAAATCAGCCCGGACAGCATCCTCCAAGAGATTGTCAAAGAAAACTGTCCTGAGGTCTTAGAATTAGAAGGTAAAATAGTTATTGAAAGAATTCACCTGTCACCTCCTAAAAGAGATCCCAAATTGAAAACTCCAAGAAATATAGTAGCCAAATTCCAGAGCTACAAAATCAAGCAAAAAAATACTGAATCCAGCCAAAAAGAAACAATTCAAATATCATGGAACTACCATGAGGATTACACAAGACTTAACAGCTGCTACCTTGAAAGATCAGAGGGATTGGAATTTGATCATTCGTAAAGCAAAAGAGCTAGGACTGCAACAAAGGATCAACTAACAGCAAGACTGAGTATAATCTTTCAGACAAGGAGATGGTCATTTAATGAAATAAAGGACTTCCAGACTTTGCTTATGAAAAAAACCAGCGCTCAATGGAAAATTTGATCTCCACTTACAAGATCCAAGAAAGACATAAAAAGGTAAACTAGGAAAACACACACTCACACATACACATATATACACAGATGCTCACACATGCACATAACTTGGGACTCAAATAAGAGCAAACTGTTTACATCCCTATACAAGAAGTGGATACCTATCAATATTGAAATTTGTACAAGTATTGCAACATTTAAAAGGAATGTATATAGATAGAGGGTGTGGGTATAAGTGAACTAATCTGAAAATTAAAAAAAAAACACCCTATTAAGGGAAAGAAAGGGATTGTAATAGGAGAAAAGGAAAGGTTGCAGCAAAAAATGGTAAATTATGCCACAAGAAGAGGCTTAACATACTAAAATGGAGAGGAGGGAAGAAAGTAGATAAGCATCATATGATAATTACTCTAATTGGTTCTGATTTAAAGAGGGATCAATACAAACAGATAAGTTTAGATTCTAACATGAAAAGACATAAAAACTCATAACAATAGAGGGAAAAGAGGCAGGGAGAGGAACCCTAACCCTAACCCTAATTCACATCCCAGCACTAACCCTAACCCTAACCCAATCCTACAATGTTCTGTCTACAAGAAACACATTTGAAACAGGGGATATGCACAGGGTAAAGGTAAAAGGATGGAGTAAAATATATTATACGTCAGCGAAAGTAAAAAAAAAAGCAAGGGTAGCAATCCTTATCTCAGATAAAGCAAAAGCAAAATAGGTCTAATTAAAAGAGATAAGGAAGGAAACTGCATCCTGCTAAAAGGCAGCATTGAGAATGAAGCAATATCATTACTTAAAATATATGCACCAAGTGGTATAGTATCCAAATTCCAAGAGGAAAAGTCAAAGGAATTAGAGGAAGAAATAGATAGCAAAACAATACTAGTGGGGACCTCAATCTCCCCTTCTCTGAACTTGGTAAATCTAACCTCAAAATAAATAAGAAAGAAGTTAAGGAGGCAAATAGAATTTTAGAAAGGCTAGACATGATAGATCTCTGGAGAAAACTGAATGGGGATAAAAAGGAATATACCTTCTCTTTTTTTAAAAAAAATAATTATTTCATTTATTTTCTTGTTTACATCATTCATTTCGACCAGATTTTGAGTTACAATTTGAGTTACAAATTTTTCTCTCTGTCTTTTCCCCACCCCCATCGCCCAAACAGCAATCCCATTGTAAAGCCCCTCCCCAAATCTGCTCTCTTCTATGTCCTCCCCTAACGCTCCTCTTACTTTCTGGTAGGGCAGGGAGGATCTCCCTACCCCAGTGCCTGTATATCTTAATTCCCAGTTGCATGTAGTTAATGTGAAAATTATATACATACATACACACGCACATACATACATACATATACACACACATACACACACATTTTTTTTCTTAACATTTGATTATAGAGCTTTAAATTCTAGATTCTTTTGGTTCCTCTCTTGTCACCCACCCCCACTGGAAGAACAAACAATTCAATACAGGCTATACATGTTTAACTATGCAGGACATCTCCACAGTGGACATTTGTATTCTTCCTGGCAATAACACTTCTAGTTTTCTTTTGGGGATGTATATATGTTTGTATTCTCTTCTCCTATCCTCATGCTAAGAGAAGTTTCGTAAGTTACTGTTATCATTTTTTCCATATTGCATGTAAATAGTTGAACTTTGATAAGTTCCTTATGGTTTCTTTTCCATGTTTACCTTCTCATGCTTCTTGTGTTTGAGTGTCAAATTTTCTGTTCAGTTCTGGTTTTTTCAGCAAGAATTCTTGAAAGTCCTCCACCTCACTGTATGACTATATTTTCCCCTGGAACATCATACTCAGTTTTACTGGGTAGGTGATTCTTGGTTTTAATCCTGGCTCCCTTGATTTCCTGAATATCATATTCCAGGTCCTTCCTTCCCTCAATGTAGAAGCTGTCAGATCCTGGGTTATTTTAATTGTGTTACCACAGTATTCAAATTGTTTCATCTTGGCAGCCTATAATATTTTCTCCTTTAACTGGGGATTCTGGAACCTGGCAGTAACACTTCTAGTTTTCTTTTGGGGATCTTTTTCAAGAGGTGATTGGTGAATTATTTCAAGTTCTCTTTTGCCCTCTGATTTTAAAATATCAGGGCAATTTTCCTTGAGAATTGCTTGAAGGATGCTTTATAAGTTCTCTTTTTGATTATGGCTTTCAGGTAGACCAATAATTTTTAATTTGTCTCTCCTGGATCTATTTTCCAGGTCAATGGGTTTTTTTCAAGGAGATATTTCACATTGCCTTTTATTTTTTCATTTGTTTATAACTGTTTAATAGTATCTTGATTTCTCATAAAGTCGTAACTTCCACTTGCTCCACTCTAATTCTGAAGGAATTATTCTCTTCAGAATGCTTTTCAGATTCTTTGTCCATCTGGCAAATTCGACTTTTTAAGGCATTCTTCTCCTCATTGGCTTTCTGGGCCTCTTTTGCCATTTGAGTTAATCTGTTCTTTAAGGTGTTATTCTCTTCAGTCAAGTTGTTGACTCTTTCTTGAATCATTCTCATTTCTCTTCCCAATTTTTCCTCCACTTTTCTTATCTGGTTTTCAAGTCCTTTTTAAGCTGATCTATGGCTTGTAGGCAATCTTCATGTTTTTGGAAGCATTTGGTGTGGGAGTTCTGACTGTCATCTTCCTCCTTCTCCATGCTTCTAGAGTTTGATTATTGTTCTTACTTTGCTTCCTTCTCCTCATGTTGGCCAGTCAATTAATTGCTTGATTTTTTAACTCTGTGGAACTCTGCTTCCTGGGGAGAAAGCTCTGTCCCAAATTGCTGGGGTTTTCACAGCTGCTGGAGCTATTAGTGGGGTGCTGCAACCTCCACTAGCTTTGGCGTACTGAAAGCTCTCCCCAGGACCATCACCCAAGACCACGATCCAGATCCAGGCTGCTCAACACAAAAGCTCATGGCCTTTGATCAATCCCTTTGGCCCCACTGTGGTCTACAGGCCAGGAGTTCTGAGGCAGCCAGGTTAGGCTGCTTCCTTGCCCTGGGGGCAGTTTAGCCAGACTACTTTTTACTTTTTTCCCCAAAAATTTAGCTTGAATTCCACTAACCTTATTCTGACTCTTATTTCTCCTGCCTTGATAAATGTGGAGATTGCCCCAGGTGCTGCCAATCTACTCTCCTGTAGACTCTAGCTGCGGCTTCTCCCGACCACCCTGGGGCCAGGCTGCAGTTTGGGGCTGGGGTGGCCTCGGCTCCTAGCCTACCACGAGGAGCCCCTCCTGCTGAGCTGCCTTCAGCAAGAGATGTGTTTTCTGTATTTTTGTGGGTTTTGGAGCCCTAAAATTGGTTTAGAGTCACATTTCATGGGTATTTAAGGTGGCTGTGTGGGAGCTGTGAAACTTTGCTGCTTCTACACCGCCATCTAGGAATATACCTTCTCAGTGACTCATGGCACATACACAAAAATTGACTGTGTACGAGGGCATAAAAACCTCATATTTCAGTGCAGAAAGGTAGAAATATTAAATGCATCATTCTAAGATCACAATAAAATAAAAATTATATGCAATAAAGAGCCATGGAAATAGAGGCAAAAAACTAATTGGAAACTAAATATTTTAATCCTAAAGAATGAGTGGGTCAAACAAGAAAGTATAGAAACAATTAGCAACTTCATTCAAGAGAATAACAATAATGAGACATCATACCAAAACTTGTGGGGTGCAGAAAAGGCAGTTCTTAGGGGAAGTTTTATATCCCTGACTGCATTCATGAAAAAATTAGAGAAAATGGAGGTCAATGAATTGGGCATGCAATTGAAAAAGCTAGAAAAAGAACAAATTGAAAATACCCAATTAAATACTATATTAGAAATAATGAAAGCCAAAGGAAAGATTAATAAAATTGAAAGTAAGAAAACTGTTGAATTTACAAATAAAACCAAGAGTTGGTTTTATGAAAAAAAAAACAATAACATTGATAGACCCTAAGTCAATATGATAAAAAAAGAAGAAAACCACATTTCAAATATCAAAAATGAAAAGGGTGAATATGCCTCCAATGAAGAGGAAATTAAAACAACAATTAGGAATTATTTTTGCCCAATTGTATGCACATAAATTTGACAATCTTAGTGAAATAGATGAATATTTACAAAAATATAAGTTGCCCAGACTAACTGAAGAGGAAGTAAATTACTTAAATAACCCCATCTCAGAAAAAGAAATTGAACAAGCTATCAGAGAACTCCCCAGGAAAAAAAATTCCTATGTCCAGATGGATTTACTAGTGAATTCTATCATACATTTAAAGATCAGTTTATCCCAATACTCTACAAACTATTTGGGAAAATTGGTGAAGAAGGAGTCCTACCAAATTCTTTTTATGACAAAAATATGGTAGTGAAACCTAAATTGGGGAGAGACAAAACAGAGAAAGAAAATTATAGACCAATCTCCCTCATGAATATAGATGCAAAATTTTTAAATAAAATATTAACAAAATGAATACAGCAGCTTATCAGAAGAATAACACATTTTGATCAGGTTGTATTCATACCAGGAATGAAAGGATGATTCAATATTAGGAAAACCATCAGTATCATTGATCATATCAACAATAAAACTAGCAGAAACCATATGATTGTGTCCATAGATGCAGAAAAAGCCTTTGACAAAATACAACACTATTCCTATTAAAAACATTAGAAAGTATAGGAATAAATGAAGTTTTCCTTAGAATAATAGGTAGCATCTACTTAAAGCCATCAGCAAGTATTATATGCAATGGGAATAAACTAGAAGCATTTCAAGTAAGATCAGGGGTGAAACAAGGATGTCCACTATAACTCCTCTTATTCAATCTGGTACTAGAAATATTAGCAGTAGCAATTATAGAAG
>JAQQSW010015586.1:0-11855 GCA_028646575.1 Pseudocheirus occidentalis | reverse complement strand
TTGTGAATTGTTGAAACTGTGAACATTGTACTTAATCTAGATTTGTAATGGAATAAACAAAGTGTTCACTAATACTGTGTAATCCAAATCTTAAAAGCTGTTGACAGTAGCATTCTTTTAGGAATCTACTGTTGATTGGCTTTACAGGTAGATTTTTTAGTTTGATATAGGCACAAATTTCCTACCAATCAGATTTGTGCAATAATGGAATGTGACTCCTCAAGAGTTAATGATTTTCTCTATCACTGATAATCTTCAAAGATAGCTAGAGAATCACTTCTCAGGATGTTGAATGGGAAATTCTTTTGGGAGCTGCATAAGATTCATGAGACTATAATTCTAGATACACAGATTAGTTTTTTGTATACATTTTACAGTTTAAGAAACTAATCAAAGAGTATCTTTGATTAACACGGTCCACAAAAGGTTAATGATATTTTCATTTTCATCATACTCTATTCACGCCATTTCTAAGGTTTGTGTCATTGTGAACTGCCTGAAATATTCAGACAGATTGGATTTTAATTTACTAGAATAAGATCACAAAGTATTACTTGGTATTCACAGAATGACAAATATCCATCATATCTGGGTTGGTTGAATTACTGTGTATTGATCCAACTGGATATAGGTTTTCAGAGAGTTGTTCTGCCCTGAGAGGGTCTGGTTGTTCCCTTGAGATTTGTGCTGTTACATTTCAAAGCTAAATTCCTCACATGTATGTGATAGAAGTATCAATGTTACCCATTAATCTAGACATTTGAGGAAAAGGTTTTTGTTTTATTAAAATAAAGGAATTTAACTTTCATTAATTTTTAGGAGATAGAAAAGTTAGAATTACAAAATTTCAAATGGACAAAATAGCTCAGCACTCTGTGCTTCCTACCTCCTACCTGCCTCTGTGGTATATTTATTTTTACCATCTTCTCATGTTCTCCTCTCCTCCTTGTCCTTCTCCTCACTCCCTTGCCTAGTATGAAAAAATATAATTCATTGTCTCCAATTTAGGATAAAGGTCAGTTTTAAAAAGGCCTTATTTAACCCATAATTATAAGCTAAGTCAGGGAGAAGGATAGAATAACTCAGAGAGAAACCAGTTTCTGTAGGGCAAACAAGTTATTGAATATGAACCTTTTCCCACAGGTACTTATAAGAATATTGAAATCAAACAGTTATGCTGTGTTCTGAATTGGTCAGCTACTGGCCTTAGAGACACTGTTGTGTTTCAAGAGAAGATAAAGACTTCTTAATCTGCTAATTTGTCATTGGTCTCAGGGGAGGAGTCAGTTCATTGAACATTTTTTATCTTTTGTTTTGCTCTTGCATAGGAATAGTGGTAAACAGGGATAAACCATAGAATTATGTATCACTATCCATTTACATCATCATGCAAGCTTATTGTTAAAGGATACTTCTCATGTTGACAAAAAGAAAATATAGGAGTCTGTTTCTCTGCCACCTTATCATTTTCAGGCATAATCTAATTCTCATCCTTCCCTTAGGAAGGAAATAGCTTTCTGGGACTATTCTTGATGAGTATTTCTCCCTGGAAGACTTCCTTTTCCACAGTTTTGACACTGCTTTCAGAAATCGAGAAATAATAACTATGTATATTCATATAGTGCTTGTTAGCTAGTAAGGCATTATCTTCATGAGAGATCAATGGAGGAGGTAGGATAAATGCCATTGTTTCCATTTTTCAAATGGAAGGATTTAGAGGAATTAAGTGAGAATTAGGACACTGAGGTTCGGTCTATGCCATTTTCTTCTCTGTAAAGTGAGAGAGTTAGGCTAGATGAGTCCTAAGGACCATTCTACAACAGGTCTAATATCTGGATGCTCTGGGATTTGCTCAAGTTCACACATCTAGTAATTGTCAGAGCTAGGACTCCAACCTAGGTTTAGGTCTCCAGATCCCCTAGTTTTTTCCACCAAAGCATTTACTATTCTATGCAATACCTGTTCTCCCTCTTGGAGTTGTTGGAGAAAGCCAGCCTTTCTGCCTCACTCCTATTGATTCCAACTCAAAACTAAACTAAAGTCAGGGACATGACAGCCGCCTGTTCCTCTCTTTGTGTCTCTCTCTGTCCCTATCTCTGTCTCTATTTCTGTCTCTGCCAGTCTTTCTTTCTCTGTCTCTGTGTCTATTTGTCTCTTCCTTATAACTGTCCTTGGACCTAACAAGAAAAGACTTAATACAAGGAAGAAAGGTGGGGTCCCCCTTGATTCTACCCTGTGTCTCCCATGTATCCTTTAGCTCCACATATGCTGCTAATCCATGACAGGAGAATCTTCTTATTTTTCTCTTGCAAGTCAATTTAGTACACAATGGCAACTGTTTGCTCCCTTGGGCTTCACCCAGGAAGCACTGACTGCCAGTCAACCTGGCTGCTGCTGATAGCAATTGATTTTTAAAGGGGTTCAGCTCCTTTTGGACAATTTCAAATATATTCTGAACATAGTAGAATTTTTTAAACAATGACACATAGTGCCATTTAGCTAAAAAAAAATCACATATTTAAAACCCAGTACTGTGAATTCAGCAACTTACTAAATCCAGAAGTTTGTTGTCTCAATTCTTTCACATATCTCTCTGTACAGTAGGTGTATCTCTTCAGACAGGCTGTCAACTGGGTTTTGTCAGCGCTAGTGCATTTGAAAAAATATGGTATGCAAGGTAATATTAATAAGAAAACTAACAATTATTATTTGCATAACACTTTCCAAAAGGTTTCAAATACGTTATTTCATTTGATCAACACCATGTTCTTTCCTAAATGGGAGGCTTAGTCAGTCACTTTTCAGTTGTTTCCTACTCTTTGTGAACCCATTTGGGGTCTTTTGGCAAAGATACTGGAGTGATTTGTCATTTCCTTCTCAAGGTTTTTTAAAAGATGGGGAGACTAAGGCAAGCAGGGTTAAGTGACTTTCTCAGAGTTACATAGCTGTTGTCTGAGGTCAGATTTGAACTCAGGAAGAAGAGTCTTTCTGACTGAGGGCCTGGTACTCTCTCCATTGCACCACCTAGCAGCCATAAGGGAGATAGAATACATATAATTATTATGTTACAGCTAATACTGCTGAGGTTCAAAAAAATGATTTTGTAAGATCAGGCAGTGGTTACATTTTGGAGTCAGGACTCATAGCCAGGTATCTGACTCTAAGGATACTATACCATGTTGTTCTTTGTAAGAAACACATTTTTATTATATTTCAAAAGTTGTCTCCCATTTACATGGCTGCACATTTCCTTGATTTAATTAATATGTACGTAATACATTTTAACTATTGCTAAACTGGGCATAACTGTTTAAGGAACCTTTGTGCCACGTTTCTTTTCCCCCCAGAACATATTAGTCCCAGTGCAGTGGAGAGATCTGAACTAGGAATCATAAGACCTGAGATAAAATCAATGACTGTCACTTACTACCTTTAGGAAATCAGTAAAGTTACTTAGCCTCTGTTGGTCTTAGTTTTTTCATTTTTAAAGCAAGAAGATTGGACTAGATTTATGATCCTATGATTCTGAGCTGCCCCAAGGTCAGTAGAATATCTACTAATGCTCCAGTACAAGTGAGCTCCATACAAATGGCTAGACCTCTGCTTCCATGGTCTGGTCATCAGATGCAATTCAGATTCTAATTTAATTAATTTCAACAGATGTGAATGAAGGGTCTACTTTGTGCAATTGACTGTTCTGGGCTCTAACTAGATAAACATGAAAAAAAGGCAATCTCTGCTCTCAAATGGGGTCAGAAAGAAATGAGAATTTTAGAAGAGAGGGACATGCTTACCTTAATTGGAGTTGGGGGACAAATTGAAAGTGAGAGGAAGAAGGTAGAAGGAGGGAGAGAAGGAGGAAGGGAAAGAGAAAGAGATACAAAGACAGAGGGGCAGAAAGAGAGAGAAACAAATATAGCGGATGGGAGAATTGTCTTGGATCTCATCAAGAAGATCTGAGTTCAAGTCCTGACTCTAATATATAATTTATGTGAATATGGACAAGTCACAGCTCCTCAATGTGCCCTCAGGCAGTTCTCTAACATTTTAAATTACATAGGGTTGATGGGCTCAAGTGATAGAAAGAGTTTTTGCACTCGGAGTTTCCCACATTGATGAACTCCCAAGTCAATCTATACACATATATACACCAGTGTGTATACATGTATAAATAATATCCTTATGTATAAATAAACATATAAACCTGTTTCATTTTTTATTGTGGATTAAAAAAGCTTTTGTGGTCTATGATCATTTTTACTGTTTCAATAGGGAGATTCATTACAGCATCCAAAGAACTGACTTACAAATTGGCTGTATCTAAAAAGTTCATCTCTAAGTGAAGAGTTCCCTTTGGAATATCCCCCTCTCACTTGTATTTATCTTTTGCTGTTTCTGCTCCTGTAATGTTACCTTACTTGGGTCTGTGGTAAATTTCATCCTGTTTTTGTGAACTGTTTTTCTAATGTCAAGGTCACTTTACATTTTATGCTTTTACTTTAGAAACCTTCTTTAGAAAATTACTCTGCTTATTTATCTTTTAATCATCCTCTTTCCATTGTGGGATTGGCCCTTTTTTTGCTTCTAAATTCATTCCCAGGATCATAAAAAATTTTAGAGCTGAAATCTGGCATGCTAATCCGAATGTGAATTTTTATTTGTCTAATAATGATAACAACCCCACTAAAAATGATTGGTAGAGAAAGGAATCCTTTGTAAGCTTAGACATGAGGGGTGTTTATAAAATCTATCAGATTGTATGATTCTCTTTGCCTTGTAACTTCTGATATAAATCTCTTGGTCATGTGATTCCTAATAGGAGAACCTCAATAAATATGACCGAACTTTGCAGCCTCCCACTGTTTTCAATTTCAATCTTTCCTGAGGAATGCCTATAAAATCAGGGTCAATAAACAGGTTATAGATAAACAGAATAAGAATTTTTGATTAAGACTGCTATGAAACATTGAGGAAGGGCAGTCTAATTTGAGAGGAAATAAAGTCCTGCACACTGTGAATGATTTAGAGAGGCAATGTGGCTATTGATTTGCACTGTTGAGCTACTCTAATAAAAGCCTCTTTGGAATCCTGGACTGAAAACTTGCTTATTGATTTTGGGGCACTGTGGTCTCCACTTCTAATGAACACATCAATGGCACTATATATTGACTTTAACTCCAATAAATTGGTCCTATTAAATAGAGACTTGTCAGCTTTCATGGCAGATTTCAAGAGCAATCATCACATTTTGACTCTGCTCATTCTTTACAAACCTCCTACATACCAACTATGTTTCCAATTAGATGCCTAGTGGAGAGGCAGTCTAACATGAGAGAAGGCAATGCAGTGGAAAGTATATCAGGCTTGGAGTTAGAAGAATTTATATCTCCTCTTTGAGACCTTAAGAAGGAGGTGGTTGATGGGATGGTGGGATGTTCCCTGAGTGAAGCTCAAGAGTGATGATCCATAATTCTCTTAATAGGAACAATGCTGCTAGCTGAACTTCCTTCCCTGCTAGGAATTCCAGATTATTTCAGAGGGGTTTGGAGGTAGGGGAGGAAGATAGAGAAAGGTGAGGACATTAATCTATGGCTTAAAGGACTTGGGATTTGGGATTTGTGGACAGATTTTGCTTTATTGATTGGAGACTACTGTTTTAAGGTGTCATGTTAGCCGTAGTCATTTATTTATAGGTCACAAGATCATAGACCCAAAACTGAAAGGGCTCTCATAAGTAATCTCGGCCATTTCCCTCTTTTATAGACACAGAAACTGAGGTCTCGGGTGGTCTAAAATTCCTTCCTATTCTGGATGTATTCTGCCACAAGGGGTTGCATGAGGTTGGTGTTTGCCCTCTTTTTTACTGCATGTCTTCCAGATCCTATTTGGATGTTGAAAAGAGCATCTACCAGTGGGAAGCTCCTTTTTGCTTTCACTCACCCAACACCCAGACACTGCCTAGGCATAAATGGGCCTGGAGATTTAAGTGCTGTGGGCTACTCTTCTTTCTGAATCTTCTTTCCAGTTGCCACTTCCCATTCCCCCCTTTCTTGCCTGCATACTGACACCCCTCATTTGTTTCCATCCCTTCAGGTGAGAACTCAGAGCAGGTCCCTCAGTCTCCTTTCTCTATTTCTATTGGTGGTTTCTTCCCCTGTCTTCAGGTCTCCCTCCCAGAAGAGCAGACATGTATGCTTATATTAGGAAAATGGAGAACCATCATGGCTTACTATTTTCCCAATTGCTAAACTCTCTAGACCTAGGGTACCTGATATTTGGCCTGTTGATATATCCTAAGGAATGCTTGGCCTTTCTATCTACCCAAAAGCTCTCCTATACCTAGCCCTCCTATATCTGTTCTCTCTCAATTAGACTGTAAGCTCATTAACAATACTGTCTCCTTTTTCTAGTTATATTCCCCGTACTTTGCACAAAGCTTAGTAGACAGTGAGCACTTAATACCTGCATATTTATTCCCTCATTCCTGATCTAACCTAGGCCACTGAAATCACTGGTTTTCTTGGGAAATGTAATGCCTATGAGTGGATAGTTTCTTTGCTTGCACTTGTAAGAAATTTCTATATGACTGTGCATTTGCAAGATAATGTAATGGAATGAGTACTGGTCTTTGAGTTAGGATGGTCTGGGTTCAAATACTAGCAGCATTAGAAACTAGATCTATGACTTTTGGCTGTTGTTGCTTCATCAATAAAGTGTGAATAATTACTCCTCCCAAGTATATTTCTCATGATTTTATAAAGGAATTTGTGAGCAAACACATATTTTATTTCATTTATTTAGTGTATGTGAAATTAAGTCTTAATTAAATAATAGGTAAATATAAATTTTGGTATAGTTGTGAAATTATTATTAATAAGTAATGATTTAGAGAGATTTAGAGTCCTCCCCTTTTTCTGAAGTCCTGATTCTTAAAAGTTCAGTCTCTTGAAAGACATGTTGCTGATAATGTGATTAGACTAACTTTCTTGTTCAGACTATACCCAGGTGTAGTAGCTCAGGCTTGGGTGGGACACAGATTCTTTGAATAGATTGCCCTAGGCTAACAGGAACTTAGAAGGGGATGACATATTCAAAGTTCAGGTCTAGTCCCTCATTTGTAATATTCATTCTTTCATTAATTGTTAATCAGTCAGGGCTGATTCCCATCTCTGGGAAATACCTACTCTTCAAAGGATATACAAACTGTGAGCCTTCCTCCACAGTTGTCTTCTGTCTAAGAGAGACCTCCAAATAGCCATCCTTTTGCCAATAAATGTTCTGGCTTTATTAATAAGATGATTAAATTAATAAAAAATTATATCTCCCAAACTTTTATAAATGACACAGTTGAAAGTGTATTAGATTTAGAGTTAGAGAGTCTGGGTTCAATTCCTAAGTAACTCACTGTCTGTGTGACTGTGGGCCTTTGTGTCCTTATTTCTACTATGAGGAAATTGGGCTAGATACTTGAAGGTCCTTTCCAGCTCTTACTCGTATGATTATTTTATTCTCATAAAATATTATCTCCAGCAACTGGCCATGTTGATCTGTGGGTGGTACTAGCCTTGGGAAGAAATGGGAATTGAAATATGGTCTCTCTTAAAAATGCTCCTCTCAGCAAATTTCTTCTTGTGATTTAGGTCTTAACATAAGTCTCATATTCATGAGCTATTAATTTACAGTTGTGGTTGAGGAATAATACTGTTTTTGTACCCCAACTTTTACTGGCCTAAAACCTTCAGAAGCTAATGAACTGAAACATTCCATGCTGCTTTTCTGCCCAGAATAGGGGAGTGGGGTGGAGGAGGGGGTAAAGAGGGACATTTATTAATAAAATATATTTTAATTAAAGGCACAATAATTAAAACAGTGTTACATCTATTAATAGCATTAAAATGTGTGGTTTCTTTCTAAAGAAAGAAAACAATGTCAAAATTGACAAATCTTTAAGAAAATATGAGTCTTGGCTAATGTATAATTATATTCTGAAATTACACTAAATTGCTAACCCTAGTTATTATCAAATGTAATGTACCCTGGCTCTGCTATCATCAACTTGGGTGACCTTGAGCAAGTCATCTTCTTTGCCTTTGAGAGTTTCTTTATCTCTAAAATAAAGATTATATAATCTCTAACTTCCCTTCCAGATCTAAATCTTATGATACCAAGATGCTATGATCCCTATATCTTTCTTTATTTATTAGACTATGAAACCACCCAGGGCTAGTCTTTGACAAGATGGTGAGGCAGGTGGGCATCATTTGCCATTGGTAACTTTGACCTCCCCTTCCTGCTACTCTTCTTCTGGCCAATGCCCAGATGCTCTTTCTCAATGTCCAAATTTGTCTGTCAGGAGGAAAGCAAAAATGATATCGAACTGTTGTTGTTGTAAATCTTCCATTTTAAAAGAGGTCCAATGGTATCACAGGGTGATATGTTGCCTTATGTGTGAACTAGATCTAAGTGAGGCAGTCACATAAAGTTGTCAGTCTTACTCTCTTCCAGAGTCATTGAAGTCCAGTAGTGAGACAAGAGTTAGGATGACAGGCCAATGGATGCAATGAGTGACCTTGCTGTCTTCCATGTCTGACCAGACTCTAACTCCTCCACAGTGCCTGCTTCAGCCACCTTCATGGTCATATGAACAAATTGTTTTCATCTGCCCATTCCACCAGGGAAAATCTTCACATACTTGGGGTAAATATCTCCCTAATTTACCAATGGGTTTGAGATCTATTTGTTACCCTCAACTTAGTTTAGTCCATGTGCCAAGATGGGGGGAGGCTACTGCTGACTCTCATTCTTTCCTATCATATGGAGTTATAGGACAAGTGAATGTAATAAGGAATAATAAGAATCTGATTTATTAGAATAAAATTGAGCAAATAGCTCCTAATTATTGCTTTAGTTTCCTCTTCATTGGTGGAGAAATCATTCTTTTAATTTTTGATACTAGTAATTTAGATTTCTTTCTTTTTAAAGTCAAATTAACCAAAGGCTCATCTATTTTATTAAGTTTTAAAATAAACCTAGCTCTTAGTTTTATTTATTTATTTGCTTATTCATTCATTCATTCATTTGTCTATCTATCTATTCAGTTTAATTTTTCCTTCCATTCATTAACCTCTTTTAATTTTGAGGATTTCCAATTTGATGTTTAATTGGAGATTTTTAATTTGTTCTTTTTTAGCTTTTTTAGTTGCATGCCTAATTAATTGATCTGTCTTTCTGTTTTACTGATGTAAGCATACAGAAATATAAAATTTCCCCTAGGTACTGCTTTGGCATGAATTTTGGTATGTTGTCTCATTATTGTCATTCTCTTTGATAAAATTATTGATTGTTTCTATGATTTGTTCTTTTCCCACTCATTCTTTAGGAATAGATTATTAAATTTCTAATTAATTTTAATCTATTTTCTTATGGCCTTTTATGGCATCATGATATGAAAAAGATTCACTTAATATTTCTGTCTTTCTGTATTTAATTGTTAGGTTTTTATGCTCTAATACATGGTCACTTTTTGTGTAGGTACTATTTATCTCTGTGAAAAAAAAAGGTATATTCCTTTCTATCCCAATTCAGTTTTCTCCAGAGGTCTATCACATTTAACTTTTCTAAAATTCTGTTCTCCTCCTTAACTTCTTTTACTTAACATACTTTTACTTAACTTATTTCTTCTTTATTTTGTGGTTATATTTAATGTAGTTCTGAGAGGGGAAATTTGAGGTCCCCCTCTAGTATACTTTTGCTGTCTGTTTCCTTCTGTGCCTCATTCAACTTCTCCTTTAAAGGTTTGGATGCTATACCAATTGGAATATCCATGTTTTGTATTGATATTACTTCATTGTATACATACCTTTTTAGCAAGATGTAGTTTCCTTCCTTGTGTCTTTTAATTAGATCTATTTTTGCTTTGGCTTTGCCTGAAATCATGATTGCTACCCCTGCTTTTTTTTAACTTCAGTTGAAACATATTCCTTTCTAGCCTTTTACCTTTACTCTGTGTGTGTCTATCTGCTTCAGATGAGTTTCTTGTAAACATCTTATTGTAGGATTCTGTTATTTATTTTTTTTTGAGGGCAGTTGGGGTTAAGTGACTTGCCAAAAGTCACATGGCTAGTTAGTGTGTCAAGTGTCTGAGGCCGGACTTGAACTCAGGTCCTCCTGACTCCAGGGCCGGTGCTCTACTCACTGCACCACCTAGCCGCCCCGATTCTGTTATTTTTTAACCCACTCTGCTATCCACTTCTGTTTTATGAGAGTTCATTGCATTCACATTCATAATTATTATTACTAACTGTATATGTCCTTCGATCCTATTTTCCCTCCTTATACCTTTCTCTCTCCCTTCACCCTGTCCCTCCTTAGCAGTGTTTTGCTTTTGACCACCACCTTTCTCAATCTCCCCTCACTTCTATCAGTCCTTCCTTTCCTTCTCTCTCTCCCCTCCAAGTTCCCTATAGAATAAGATAGATTTCTATACTCAGGTGAGTGTGTATGTTATTCCCTCTTTGAGTCAAATCCAATAAGGTTCAAACAATGCTCACCTCACTCTACTCTTTCCTTCTATAGTAATAGGTCTTTAATGTCTCTTAATATGATATAATTTACCCCATTTTGCCTCTTCTCCCTTCTTCTCCCAGTGCAATCCTTTTTTACCCCCTTTTAAAAATATAATCTCATTAAAGCCAACTTAAACCCATACACTCTGTTTATGTATACGCACTCCTTCTAACCTCCCTACTAGAGGAGAGTTACCACAACTCACAAGAGTTACAAGGATTATTTTCTCATGTAGAAATTAAACAGTTTAACCTTAGTGTATTCCTTATGATTTGTCTTTCATATTTACCTTCTTATTCTTTTTTGAGTCTTACATTTGAAAATTGAATTTTCTGTTCAGCTCTGCTCTTTTCATCAGGAAAGTGTGAAAGTCATCTATTTCATTGAATGCCCATCCCTTGCTCCCCCCCAAAAAGATTAAGCTCAATTTTTCAGGGTAATGGAATTTTGATTGTTATCCATCTTCCTTTGCCTTCTGAAATATAATATTCCAAGTCCAACAGTGCTTCAATATAGAAGCTGCTAAATCCTGTGTTAACCTGACTCCTTAATATTTGAATGATTTCTTTCTGGCTGTTTGCAGTATTTTCTCCTTGAGTTGAGAGTTATAGAATTTGGTTGTACTATTCCAAGGAGTTTTCATTTTGGGATCTTTCAGGAAGTGTTTGGGGAATTATTTTCAATTTCTGTTTTACCCTCAGGTTCCAGGTTATCAGGGCAGTTTTCCTTGATAACTTCTTGAAAGATGCTGTCCTAGATCCTTAAAACAATTTTTTTTTATCATGGCTTTCAGGTAGACAAATACTTCTTAAGTTATCTCTCCTGGATTTATTTTCCCAGGTCAGTTGTTTTTTCAGTGAGATATTTTACATTTTCTTCTATTTCTTTCTTCTGATTTTGTCTGATTCTTGATATCATGTAGAGTCATTAGTTTCCACTTGCCAAATTCTAATTTTTAAGGAACTATTTTCTTCAGTGAGCTTCTGTACTTCTTTTCCATTTGCCCAATTTTGCATGTTAAGGTGTTCTTTTCTTCTGTGGATTTTTCTGGTTTTTTAAATTTATCTTTTATTTGTTTTCTTATTTACATTATTCACTTTCAATACATTTTTGAAATACAGATTTTCTCCCTGTCTTGCTCCTGCCCCAACCCCAAAACAGCAATCCCACTATAAAGCCCCTCCCCTGCTCTGCTCTCCTATTTTCTGGTAGGGTGGGAAGGGTCTCCCTATCCCAGCCCCTATATATCTTAATTCCTAGTTGCAGGTATTACAGAACTTTAAATTCTA
>JAQQSW010015584.1:0-11856 GCA_028646575.1 Pseudocheirus occidentalis | reverse complement strand
TTATGTACTAGATTACTATGGTCATTTACTATAATGTAATTTGTACTTAATCTATTCCACTGATCCACCACTCTATTTCTTAGCCAGTACCAGATTGTTTTGATAATTACTACTTTATAATACAGTCTAAGCCCTGGTGTGGCTTGATCACTTTTTTTTTCACATTTTCTTTTCATCAGTTCCTTTGACATCCTTGAACTTTTGTTCTTCCAGATGAATTTTTTTTATTTTTCTAGTTGTATAAAATAATTTTTAGTAGTTTGATTGTTGTGGCACTGAATAAATAGATTAATTTAGGTTAAATTGCCATTTTTATTGTATTGGCTCAGCCTACCCATGAACAATGAATATTTTTCCAATTGTTTAGTTCTGCCTTTATTTCTTTTTATTTAACATTGATTTGTTTATTTACTTTTAGTTTGCAAGATTTGGTTTTCAAATTATTCTTCTGGACTTGTATCCTGGGGTTCTCTTAGCTCACATAATTTCTTTATTATATTAGGGGTTTTCTGGTGTTTATTAATTTCTTTATTAGGGAATGGTTGATAAGAGTTCTCCCCCTCTTCCCTCAACCCCATTCTTACCCAGCTGCTGCTTCTGACATTCTCTTGGCTCTGTAATTACCAGAATACTCATCATAGAATTTCCTCAATTCAGGTCTTAGGATGGGAGTAAAGCATGCTTAGAATCAGTGTAGAAGTCAGAACACTCATTGTTCCCATGGGAATGGTGTTGGGGAGCTATCAAGCTCTACAACTATATAACTGCAACTCTTTTCCTTTGAATCTGGCTCTGAACAAGACTATCTAAACCCCAGCTTAAAATGCTTCCAGGTTCTTAGCCAGGAGGTGATGATCCTTTACCTTGTTCCTCAGCACGAGGCTTGGTATGAGACTGGCGGTAATTGTTTAGGGTAATAACATGGTTGCTTGTTGTTTTATTTGTTTTATTTTTTCCTTTTTCTTTTTCATGAGGATTGCTTTACTGTAGATAATTCTTGTTGATCTCTTTTGTTTGATGAACTCTTTAAAATTTTTGTTTTAGTTTCATATTCTTCTTGAGTTTATTTTTAGAGAGAGAGAGCTGTGTTTTATTCGACACTCTTATATGCCACATTTGTCATAAGTCTCCTTGTAGATCTTTTGAATAATGAGAGCCATTGTTTTCTTCATGTTTTCTTCATTTCTTCATATCCATCCCCTTGAATAAAGATTAATTTTAAAGTATTTGTAAAACCAAAATTAGTGGTAAAAATGGTATGCAAGTATTTATAGCCTAGGGCATAGTTCCAGACTGCTCTCTAGAATGGTGGAATCAGTTTCACAATTCCACCAACAATGCATTAGTGTTCCAATTTTTCCACATCCTCTCCAGCATTTGTCATTTTCCTGTTTTGTCATCTTAGCCAATCTGACTGGTGAAATGTGGTACCTCAAAGTTGTTTTGATTTGCATTTCTCAAATTAACAGTGATTTAGAGAATTTTTTCACCTGCTTATAGATATTTTTAATTTCTACCTCTGAAAATTGCCTGTTTATATCCGTTGACCATTTATCAACTGGGGAATGACTTGTATTTTTATAGATTTGACTCAATTCCCTGTATACTTTAGAAATGAGGCCTTAATCAGAGACACTGATTGTAAAAATTCTTTCCCAGTTTCCCACTTCCCACTTAATCTTATTTACATTGGCCTTGTTTGTACAGAAACTTTTCAATTTAATGTAATTAGGAGTATCCATTTTGTATCGCATAATGCTCTCTAACCCTTCTTTGGTCATAAAGTCGTCCCTGCTTCATAAATCTGATGGATAAACTCTTCATTGCTTCCCCAGATTACTTACAGTATCAGCCTTTATACCTAGATCATGCACCCATTCAGACTTGATTTTGATGTATGGCATTAGATGATGGTCTATGCCCAGTTTCTACCATACTATATTCCAGTTTTCACAGCAGTTTTTGTCAAATAGTGAATTCTTATTCCCAAAACAGGCGTCTTTGGGTTTATCAAACAGTAGATTATTATAGTCATTGACTGCTGAGTCTTGTTTATCCAATCTATTCCCTTGATCCACTGCTCTGTTTCTCAGCCAGTACCAAGTGGTTTTGATGACACCTGCTTTATAATACAAATTATAATCTGGTATGGCCAGGCCACCTTCCCTATCATTTCTCTTCATCAATTCCCTTGATATTCTAGACCTTTTATTCTTCCAAGTGAATTTTGTTACTATTTTTTTCTGGCTCAATAAAGTAATATTTTGATAGGTTGATTGGTATGGCAGTAAATATGTAATATAATTTAAATAAAATTGTCATTCTTATTATATTAGCTCAATCAAGCCATGAGCAATTGATATTTTTCCAATTGTTTTCCAAAATTTTCCTAAGTCAGTTAGATCTGACTTTGTGTGAAAAGTGTTTTGTAGTTGAGTTCATATAGGTCATGGGTTTGTTTTGGCAGGTAGATTCCCAAATATTTTGTAATGTCTATAGTAACTTCAAATGGGATTTCTCTTTCTACCTCTTGCTGTTGGAATTCATTAGAAATATATAGGAATGCTGAGGATTTATGTGGGTTTATTTTGAATCCTGCAACTTTGTCAAATTTATTTATTGTCTCAAACAGTTTTTTACTTGATTCTCTAGGATTCTCTATGCATATCATCATATCATCTGCAAAGAGTGATAGCTTAGTATCTTCTTTGCCTAACTTGATTCCTTTGATTTCTTTGTCTTCTCTAATTGCTATTGCTAATATTTCTAGTACCAGATTGAATAAGAGGGGTGATAGTGGATATCATTGTTTGACCCCTGATTTTATTGGAAATGCTTCTAGCTTATCCCCATTACATATAATACTTGCTGATGGCTTTGAATAGATGCTACCTATTTATTTTAAGGGAGACTCCAATTTTCCCAGCAATTTTTGTCAAATAGAGAGTTCTTATATCAAAAACTGGTATCTTTGGGTTTATCAAGCAGTATATTACTATAGTCATTGACTACTGAGTCTTTTGTACCCAATCTATTCCATTGATCCACTACTCTATTCCTCAGCTAGTACCAAGTAGTTTTGATGACTGCTGTTTTATAATACAGATTAAAATCTAGTATGGCTAGGCCACTTTCCCTAGCATTTCTTTTCATTAGATGACTTGATACTCTGGACCTTTTGTTCTTCCAGATGAATTTTTTTTACCATTTTTTTCTAGCTCTATAAAGTAATTTCTTGGTAGATTTATTGGTATGGCACTTAATTTAGGTAAAATTGTCATTTTTATTACATTAGCTTGACCCAGCCATGAGCAATTGATGTTTTTCCAGTTAGTTAGATCTTATTTTATTTGTGTGAAAAGCGTTTTGTAGTTGTGTTCATATAGGTACTGGGTTTCTGTCTTTATTTCTATGAAAAGCATTCTATAGTTGTGCTTATATAGTTTCTGGGTTTGTCTTGGCTGGAAGATTCCCAATTATTTTGTGTTGTCTACAGTTACTTTACATGGAATTTCTCTTTCTATCTCTTGCTGCTGGACTTTGTTGGTAATATATATATATATATATATATATATATATATATATATATATATATATATAAATACTGATGATTTATGTGGATTTATTTTATATCCTGCAACTTTGCTAAAGCTGTTATTAAGTTCAAGAATTTTTAGTTGATTTTCTAAGTATAACATCATGTAATCTCATTTCAAGTATTTTATTTAAAGATTTTGCAGCAATATTCATCAAGGAAATTTGTCTATAAATTTCTTTCTCTGCTTTGGCTCTTCTTGGTTTGGTTATCAGCTCCATATTTGTGTCATAGAAGGAATTTGGTAGGACTCCTTTCTTTCTCCTATTTTTTCCAAATATTTTGTGAATCTACCTGCTCCTGGGGATTTTTTCTTAGGAAGTTCATTGTTGGTTTGTTAAATTTCTTTTCCTAAGATTGTGTATTTTAAATATTTTATTTCTTCTGTTAACCTAAGCAATTTATGTTTCTGTAGATATTTATTCATTTAATTTAGATTGTTAAATTTATTGGCATATACTTGGGCAAAATAGCTCCTAACAATTGTCTTATATTTCTCTTCATTGGTGGTGAATTCACCCCTATCATTTTGGATACTACTAATTTGGTTTTCTTCTTTCCTTTTTAATAATCAATTTTACCAATGATTTATTTATTATGTTTTTATAGTAAAACCAGCTTTCCATTTTATATGTTAATTTAATAGCTTTCTTATTTTGTTTATTAATTATCTTGTTTGGTTTGTCAGGATTTCCAATTTGCTGTTTAATTGGGGGATGTTAATTTGTTCTTTTTTTTTTTTTAGTTTTTTTAGTTGTAGGCCAAATTTATTGATCTGTTTTTTTCTCTAGTTTATTTATGTAAGAAATTAGACATAGAAATTTCCCCTAAGTATCATTTTGACTGAATCACACAAATTTTGGTATGCTGTCCCAGTGTTCTCATTTTCTTTAATTAAATTATTGTTTCTATGATGCATTCTTTGACTCACTTGTTTTTAGGATTAAATTATTTAATTTCCATTTAACTTTTCATCTCTCTTTCCATTGTCCCTTATTAAATATAGTTTTTATTGCATTGTGGTCTGAAAAGGGTGCATTTACCATTTTTACTTTTCTGCATTTGGTTGTGAGGTATTCATGCCCTAGTACGTGTTCTCCATTATAATAGCTCTTTCATGTCTCTTCTAAGTGGGATAATTTACTCCCATTCAACGAACCCCTTCTTCTTCCTGTACAGTTTTCTTTCTCACCCCTTTTTGGGGGGAGAGGGGTATCATCTTAACAAAGTCACCTTACATCCACATTCTTTGTCTATGTACTTCTTCTAGTTGATCTTATAGTAATAAAGTTAAGAGTTATAAATATTATCTTGCTATGTAGAACTAAAAACAGTGTAACCTTATTAAATTTCTCATATTTTTTCTCTCTTTTTTCCCTTTTTATATTTCCCACAAATCTTTTATTTGGAGGCTAAATTTTTTATTCTGCTCTGGTCTTTTAATCATAAATTCTTAAAAGTCTTCTATTTCATTAATTATCCATTCCATCCCCTGAAAGCTTATATTAAATTGTGCTGAGTAAGTGATTTCTTGGTTGTAATCCAACTCCATTGCCTTCTGCTATATTATGTTCTAAACCCTCCAGTTGTTTAATGTGGAAGCTGCCATATCCTGTATAATCTTGACTATGGTTCCATGTTATTTGAATTATTTCTTTTTGGCTGCTTACAATACTTTCTCCTTGATCTGAGAGCTCTGGAATTTGGTTATGATACTCCTGGGAGTTTTTATTTTGTGATCTTTTTCAGGTGGTGATTGATGAATTCTTTCAATTTCTACTTGATCTTTGGTTCTAACATATCAGGGCAGTTTTCTTTGGTAATTTCTTGAAAGATATTTTCCAGGGGACAGTTAGGTGGTGCTGTGAATAGAACACCAGCCATGGAGTCAGGAGGACCTAAGTTCAAATCTGGCCTCAGACACTTGACACACTTACTAGATGTGTGACTTTGGGCAAGTTACTTAACCCCCAATTGCCCACCAAAACAAAACAAAACAAGATATTTTCCAGACTGTTTTTTATCATGACTTTCAGGTAGTCCAGTAGTTATTATAGTGAATCTTCTGGATCTATTTTCTATGTCAGTTAGTTTTCTAAGGGGAAATTTCACATTTTCTTTTTTTTTTTTTTTTTTTTTGCTTTTTGGAGGGCAGTTGGGGTTAAGTGACTTGCCAAAGTCACACGGCTAGTTAATGTGTCAAGTGTCTGAGGCTGGATTTGAACTCAGGTCCTCCTGACTCTATGGCCAGTGCTCTACTCACTGTGCCACCTAGCCGTCCTGAAATTTCACATTTTCTTATATTATTTTTACTTTTTTATTTTGTTTTGTTGTGTCTTGACGTCTCAAAAAGTCGTTAGTTTTTACTTTTTTCGTTTCTAATTTTTACGGAATTATTTTCTTCAATGAACTTTTATCCATCCTTTTCCACTTTGCCAATTCTATTTTTAGGGAGTTTGTTTTCTCAGTAAACTTTTGCACATCTTTTCTCATACTATTGACTCTTGTTCCCCATGATTCTCTTACATTACTCTTATTTCCCCCAATTATCTTTTATTTCTTTAATTTGCTTTTAAAAATCCTTTTAAAAGCTCTTGCAGGAATTCTTTTTGGACCTGAGACCAAATTATATTTTTCTTTGATTATTCACATGTAGCCATTTTGACAGTATTGTCCTCTTCTAAGTTTATGCCTTGGTCTTCCCTGTCACCAGAGGAAATTTCAATAGTCAAGCTTTTTTGCTTGTTTTTTTACTCATTTCCTTTGCCTTTTCTGTGACTTGGTATTTTTATGTGAGAGTTGGACTCTGGTCCTGCACTGCCCCAAATTCTGGGCTGGGACTCTGGGTCTTAATTCTGGCTTTCATTGGGTTTCAGGGTTTAGCTGCTTGCTTTCTCTGGAGGGCAGGCTTCCCTTCAGCCTTGTACTGAGGGGGGTGGGGCATGTGTGATGGAGCCTCTCTGTTGGTCTCCTCTGGGTGTGAGGTTTAGATGCTGACCTGTTCCAGGGGTGGAACCTTACTTCTGGGTTGTTATGATAATAGAATCTTTCTGGTGGATGGATCAGGAGGACAGATGTTGTTGCTGGTTAGCCCCAGGGGTAGTGCCTGGCTGCTGAGTTGCTACAGAAATAGGACCTCTTTGCTAGCAGGACCTGGAGGAGTAATTTTGTTGCTGTGATCTACCTAAGGAATGAGGCCCTGTTCCTGGGTTGCTATAGAAACAGGATCTCTCTGCTGATAGACTGGGGGGGGGTGAGGGGAAGGTTCTTACTCTTGATCTACAGCAAGGTTTCACGACAGGTGAGCAGTGGGGTCAAGGCCTCACTGATCGCTTGTGTTGGGGGTGAAGTCTTGCTGAGTTGCATGGACTTGCTTATGGAGCTTTTGGCTTTCAGAAGGGCTGGACCTTGCTGGTGGATTGACCCAGGCTTGGAGGCTTGCTGTAGGCCTCCTGCTGTGAGGCTGGCTGCTGTTGTTCTTGAACCTTGCTCTCCTTTCACCACAGTGAAACAGACCTTCCCTGCCATGCTGATAAGCTGCTTCCCTACTCCTATATACATTCTGAGTTGTGGAAGGGAATTTGGGAGGGGGGGGGCTTCAAGCGGTTCCTTCCTCATTCCAAAATCTTGCACCAGAAGTCTATGTGAAATATAAGAAAATACAGTAACGTGCTATTTTGGAGTATGATGGGATACTTAGGGTTGTGGGTTTTCCTCACAGCAGTTCTTCAGGTGCAGGCAAAAGTGCCACATATTGGCTGTTATAGAGCAGATGTTTGAAAGTGTTGGTTGGACTAGATGGTACCCCTTCTCACTCTGAACTGAACATAATCCTGTTTTTTCTTTGTTTTCTGACCTGAGAAAGGGTAAAGGGCCACCAAAAAGTTAGGCTCAAAGGAGGATTTGTGTGCTCTACCTTTTCTCTTATAATTGGCTCTGTTTCTATCCATTTTATTCAATGAACATTTATTCCACTCTCTTCCACAGTTTCTCAATCAATTAATACCAGAGAAAACAGCATTTTCTAGACATGCATATTATATGGTATATTGGATTTGGAGTCAGCAGGAGGTGGGTTCCTGCCCCTGATACTTATCAGCTTTGTGACATGAGTTTCATCTCAGCTTCTGCTTCCTCATCTGTAGAGTGGGAATTATGTCACTTACTCATGGGACTATAGTGACACTGGAATAAGATCATGTTTGCCAAAGTGTGTCAGCTACTGTTTTTTGCTTTCCTACTGTGGAGATTTTCCATTATAGAGATTGTGCATGTATAGGGCAAAATCATTGCACAGTGAGAGTGACAATTGGCCACTTTAATAGTGGGAAAATGCATTTGACTGAAAAAGAAATGTAAAAATATAATGCTACATTCTGTTCTTGGGTAAGATAAGAGAATCTGGAATACCTCTAACTCTTTTGAAGAGTAATCAGTAATGAGAACTTGATAATCTTCCTAAATTATTTTTGTAGCTCTATTTGCTTCCTTATGCTAGGTGTATCCTTTGATAATAATTTAAATGTAGCTCCATTTTGAAAACAAAGCAAAATAGTTTGTCTCACGGAATCAGAATACAAGTTAAAGAAAGTCATCTCTTCCAAACAATATGTGAAAACGACCACCCTGTATAACAAAGCTAATAGGTTGCCATCCAACCTTAGAATGCCATGATGATGGAAAAGCTACCACCTCTTTCTGCTTCGGAATAGAAATGTTTTCTTTATACCTAGACAAAATTCACCTCTTTGCAAATCCCACA
The DNA here is from genome assembly GCA_028646575.1 of Pseudocheirus occidentalis. NCBI lineage: Eukaryota > Metazoa > Chordata > Mammalia > Diprotodontia > Pseudocheiridae > Pseudocheirus > Pseudocheirus occidentalis. The sequence continues at coordinate 3,499 of JAQQSW010015584.1, read as the reverse complement.
CCTTTCTTTGAGTTCTACCTTTTGGGCCTAAGCTGAACAAGTTTAATCTCTTTTCCATACACTAGCCTTTCAAATACTTGAAGATTGCTTTCATGTTTCCTACCCACTAAGTCTTCTCTTTTCCAGGCTAAACATTTACACAGTTCCTTCAACTAATCTCTTCACATTCAATGAAATATAAGACTTTTCTGTTTCCTGAGGTTTAGCAAGTATTCAAAAAAGGATAGGAAATGATTACTTAAAATTCAGGAGTATATGAAAAAGGGTACTTTTCCAAAATGAGTAACTTATCTAGCAGACTACATTCATAATTAAAGAATGGTATTTTAATAATGAATAATGGGGCCATATTTGGTAAATCAGTGACTTCCTTAATCTGGCTCGTAATTATAACTTCATCTTGACTTCTTCACTAAGCTAATGATTCGAGGTAGGAGGGGAAGGGGGATAGTGCTCTTGTTTTCCTCCATGCAGCACAAATGGGATTTTTACTGTTTTTCTTTTCCCCATTACATTTGGCCCCAGTCAGATTCCAAGTGGTTTTATTTTCTGTTTTAAACCCATGTACTAGAACATCATTAGTTTCCGTTGTAGTACAAATTTAGACTAGTACTGATGTTATCTGAACTGTAATGGATACCAGCTCCTGCTGCAGCACCATATATACCTAAATGGAGACAAACAGGACATTTTTTGTCTTTGGCATGGGGATGTGACCTAAGTGCACCAGAGTAGATAATTGTTATTATCAGATAGGTGAAACCATAGCCTTTCCAGAAAAAAAAATATCCCTAGAAACTATAGATGACCTTTTCAGTCACTGCTTCTGGTCACTTGTATCTAATAAGCTATTTCCTCTTGGAATGAAACTTCCAGAAGCACAGGTACACTGACAGTGCCAAAGCAACATTTTTCATCATCCAGTACAGACCCTCAGGCTGCACAATGTGCTGTCATAAACCTAACTGGTAGAGGCTCTTTGTTTTGTTTTGTTTTAACTTAATTAGAAAGGCAGCTGTGGTGTGATGGGAAGTAAGTTGTTTGAAGAGATCTGGGTTCAAATACTAGCTGTATCAGTTACTATCCATGTGAATGTGTACAAGTCACTAAAGTTGACTCATCTAATAATGGAGATAATTTAGATTACTTACCATTTGATCATTGTAAAACTCAAGTGAAATCAGATAAAATATAAAATACCATGTTTGATTTTAGTATAACCATAAAATATTATTATTGTTTTTAGCATGAAGGAGGAAATAGGAAGAACTTTCTTATTTACTTATTTATTGCTTTTTTGGAGGGGGGAAGGCAGGGTAATTGGGGTTAAATGATTTGCCCAAGGTCACATGGCTAGTACGTGTTAAGTGTCTGATGTCACATTTGAACTCAGGTCCTCCTGATTCCAGGGCCAATGCTCTATTCATTGTGCCACCTAACCCCCCTCTTTATTTATTTTTTTAGTTTTCAATATTCACTTCCATATGATTTTTGAGTTTTAAATTTTCTCCCCCTTTCCCTACAGCCCCCTCCCCAGGACATGAAAATCTGATATAGACTCTACATATACATTCATATTAAACATATATTCACATTAGTCATGTTGTAAAGAAGAATCAGAACCAATGGGAGGAACCATGAGAGAGAAGAAACAAAACAACAACATAAAAATAGAACAAATAGTATGCTGCCATCTGCATTCAGACTCCAAAATTCTTTCTCTGGATGTGGATGGCATTTTCCATCATGAGTCTTTTGGAATTGTCCTAGATCCTTGCATTGCTGAGAAGAGCTAAGACTGTCAAAGTTAGTCATTGCACAATGTGGCTATTACTGTGTATAATGTTCTCCTGGTTCTGCTCACTTCACTCAGCATCAGTTAGCATAAAGTCTTTCCAGGTTTTTCTGAAGCGGGCTTGCTCATCATTTCTGAGAGCACAATAGTATTTTATTTCATTCATATAATACAAGTTGTTCAGTCATTACCCACCTGAAGGATATGTCTTTAATTTTCAGTTCTTGGCCACCATGAAAAGAGCTGATATAAATATTTTTGTACATGTGGGTTCTTTTCCCATTTTAATGGTCTCTTTGGATTACAACCCTAGAAGTAGTATTTCTGGGTTGAAGGGTATACACAGTTTCATAGTCTTTTGGCCATAGATCCAAATTCCTCTCCAGAATGGTTGGATCAGTTCACAACTTCACCAACAGTACATTAGTGTCCCAATTTTCCCACATCTTCTCCAATATTTATTATTTTCCTGTTTTGTCACATTAACCAGTCTTATAGGTATGATGTGGTACCTCAGAGTTGTTTTAATTTGCATTTCCATATGATTTTTTGAGTTTTAAATTTTCTCCCCCTTTCCCTACAGCCCCCTCCCCAGGATGTGAAAATCTGATATAGACTCTTCATATACATTCATATTAAACATATATTCACATTAGTCATGTTGTAAAGAAGAATCAGAACCAATGGGAGGAACATTAAAGCATTAAATTAAAATTAAAGCATTTTTTTTATATGACTACAGATAGCTTTAATTTCTTCCTGTGAAAACTGCTCGTTCTTATTCTTTGACCATTTATCAATTGGGGAATGACTTGTGTTCCTATGAATCCAACTCAGTTCTCTATACATTTTAGAAATGAGGCCTTTATCAGAGAAACTGGCTATAAAAACTGTTTCCCAGCTTTCTGCTTCCCTTCTAATTTTGGTTACATTGGCTTTGTACAAAAACTTTTCAATTTCATATAATCAAAATTATTCCTTTTGTATTCGATAATGTTCTCTTTTTCTTGTTTTATCAGAAATTCTTCTGTTCTCCATAAATCTGGCAGGTAAACTATTCCTTGCTCTTCCATTTTGCTTATAGTATCATGTAATGCCAAGAAAAGGCAACTTCCAAGGTTCAGAGTACCAGCATAGCAAACACCATTTATTCAGCAAACATTCACAGAACAGGACAGAAAGTAAAAATACAGTATAACTCATTCATTTCACAAGTAAGTTCTTAATTCAGTCCAGGTACTACTCCACCCCCAGAGGGTGCATTCATTTAGTCAAAGTCTCTTCTCAAATGGAGATCAGACTGCTCCATCCCTAGGCAGTACATTCTTTTAGTCAGTCAAAGTCCCTTCTCAAAAGGAGAGAGTTGTTCTCAAATGGAGATCAGTTTCCAATCATAAACAAAGTACACTCAAAAAAAGGCCAAAGGTTTTCCACCCCTGGACTCAAAGTAATTATAATACCATCCATGAACACCAAGCACTTTCTCAAAAGAAAGCAGGAGAGCACAAAAGGCCATCTACCCTTAAATCATAACAAGGTCAAGATAACATCTCAGCAAGGAAAGGCCAAGGAAAGGCCCTTCTTTCATCTTCACTCAAGTCAAACCTCAGCAATCTTAGTTCCTGGGGAGACAAGGCTCAACAAAGCCATAGCCAGTGTCCTCATCAAGTCACTCTCTGCCTGTACAACAGTAACATAACCCCT
>JAQQSW010015583.1:0-11856 GCA_028646575.1 Pseudocheirus occidentalis | reverse complement strand
GTCCCAGCTCCCTCCTGAATCTGCCAGACAATCACCTAGATTCCGGAGCTGAAAGCTTACAGGTTCTTGTCCAGTCCTCAGGGATGAACAGCTCCCAGGTCCTTGTTCAGTCCTCAAGGCAATCCCTGACACACACTGAAGTTCACCAGATTCAGCACACCTCAAACCCTTCAGGACTTCTCTTGCCTGGAACTCAAGGATCAGCCAAGCCACCAATAAACAAAGTCCCATCCTGTTCATATCTTCAGTCAGCCACTGAGGAGCCAAATCCAAATCTCTCTGTGTCTCCAAAATTTTCCTGCTTATAAACACTGGCCTTCTCCCAAGTGAACAGGAGAGTGTCTCAGCCAATGGCATTCTTCCATATCAACAGGGGAATTCACACCTTTTCACTGGGGGGGGGGAATTCACACCTTTTCACCAATGGACAGAGTTCTATACTTAGTCCTAAGTTACTAGGATCTACTTAACCCTAAGTATATCAAACAAATTGATTACCATTACACTCTGTCTCTAGAATTCTTCTTTATATACCACACTGGCCTCCTGTCTCAGCTAATAGCCTTCTTCCACATCAACAGGGTAGTCCATGCCTTTTCAACAGTGCACAGGACTCACACATTCCATACTTAGCCATAAGTTACTAAGTGCTAAGTATCTGCTAAATACAATTGCTGTTACAAAAGATTGTCTTTCAGTGAGGTGGAGGAATTTCAAATATTCTTGCTGAAAAAAGAACAGAACTAGGGGCGGCTAGGTGGCACAGTCAATAGAGCACCCACCTTGGAGTCAGAAGGACCTGAGTTCAAACAGACACTTAACCCAAAAACTAGCCTGTGACCTTGGGCAAGTCACTTAACCCCAACTGCCCAACCAAAAAAAAAGGCAGAAAAAAGAACAGAACTGAAAAGAAAATTTGACACTCAAATATAAGAAGCATGATGAGGTAACCATGGAAAATAAATCATAAAGAACTTATCAGAGTTGAAATATTTACATGCCTGCATGGAAAAACAATAAGTGTAACTTATGAAACATTTCAGTGTATGAGGATAGGTGAAGGGAATACAAATGTATATGCACATATGTCTATATAGGAGAGTTTATATATGCGTACATACACATATCTGAATATGTGTATATATGAGTACACAGGGGGCACAGGATCTATTGAATAAGAAGGGACAGTACTCTAAAAGGTGAAATTCTGAAGTGGGAGAGGATTAGAATGAGAGGAGACAGGGAGAGACAGAATGGGGTTATTCATCTCATATAGAAGAGGCTAGGGATAATTGGTACAATGGAGGGGAAGAATAGGAAGGCAAAAGGGAAAGAGTCAAACTTACTGTCATTGAATTTGGCCTAGGGAAGGAACGACATACTCTAAACTGGGTATCTTGCCACACAGGAAAGTAGGGGGGGATAGGGATAAGAGGAGAGATGATGGAGGTGAGGGCAAGGGTGGAGTGGAGGGTTGCTGGAAATACACAGTTCTGTAAAGGGACAGGGACAGGTTAGAGAATAGAACAATGGGGGAGTGGGATAGGAAGGATGGACATATAATCAGTCTCTCACAATATGCCCTCTGTTGAGATGTTCTGCATAATTCCACATGTACAACCAGTATTGAATTGCTTGTCCTTCCAGTTGGGGTGGGTGATAAAGGAGGAAGGGAAAGAATCTAGAATTTACAGTTTGATAACCAAATGTTAAATATGTGTGTGTGTTTGTGTGTGCATGTGTGTGTATCATTATTATTATTAATAATATCCAACTGGGAATTTAGATATATAGGCACCGGGGTAGGGAGATCCATCCTGCCCTAACAGAAAGTCAGAGCGATATGGGGGAGGACATAGGAGAGAGCAGATTGGGGTAGGGGCTATACAGTGGGATGACTGTTTTGAGGTGTTGGGTAGGGACAAGATGGAAAGAAAATTTGTAACTTAAAATCTCTTGGAAATGAATGATGTAAACAAGAAAATAAATAAATTTATTTAATAAAATAAAATATACAAAGAACTTTATCAAACTGTAAGAATGTGAGTCATTCCTCAATTAATAAATGGTCAAAGGATATGAACAAGCAGTTTTCCAGTGAAGAAATAAAAACAATTTTAGTCCTCTAAAGTGCTCTAAATCATTATTGATTAGATACCTGCAAATTAAAACTCCCTTGAGCTATCATTTTACAACTATCAGATTAACTTAAATTATTGAGGAGGACAGTGATAAATGCTGAAATGGATGTGGAAAAAAATGATACTACTTCATGGTTGGTAGAACTGTGAATTAATCCAACCATTTTGGAGAGCAATCTGGAATTGTGCCTAAAGAGTTATTAAACTGCCTTTAACCTATGACCCAGCAATATCAATTTGTCTGTTTCCAAAAATGATTAGAAGAAAAGGGAAAGAAGCTATCTGTTCTAAAATGTTCACAGCAGCTGCCTTTTTGATGACCAAAAAAAAAAAATCGGGGAATCATGAGGATGACCATCAATTGCGGGATGCCTGAACAAGTTGTAGTTTGTGATTGTGATGGAATATTACTATGTTATAAGAAACGATGAGTTCAGTGATCTTAGAAAAAGCCAGAAAGACTTGCACAAAATAATGCAGAGTGAAATGAGAAGAACCAAGAGAACACTGTATAAAGTAACAGTAATATTAAGAATGACTTTGAGCAAATAAATCATTTTGACTCTTACAAATAACCAAATTAAATACCTGCACCTTGAGAAAGAAATGATAAATTTAATAAGTTTACATATGTACATACATACATATAAACATATATATACCTATACGTATGTATGTATATAAAGATAAATATATGCATGTATACATACATATACACACACACCTATTTGTGTCTAGTGGTAGCCTTCTCCATGGTGTTGTAGAGGGAAAAGAAAAGAGGAAAAAGAAATTTACATGATATCTTTATTATATATTTAAAAGGAATGGCAAGTTGTACATAATGGATTTGCAGTTTCATGTGCAATCATCTTTTTTATTACACTTTCTTATTAAATTGCTCATTTTATTCAATAAATTAAAATAAAATAAAGTGAAATGACAAGAAAATGCACAGTATTAATTTTTAAAATGTCCCCTACAATATAACACTTCAGTGATCTGATTGATGTGGATTCTTTGCCCATTGGTTAGAATCGCAATCTATTATATTGCTTTGCCCTCTTTTAAATCTTTTCATTGCTTTCCCATAAATTATCCACAGGGATTCCAGCTAGCATGTTACGGTCCTTCTTTTTATCATGATGTTCTTGATCTATATCTGGTCAATACATACATGCAAAGAGCTGGAGAAGGAGGAATTTATGGTGTGGAGACCAACTTAAAGATTATTACAATAATTGAGTCTTGGCTATTTATTGATTGTTTATCCTTGGCAAGTCATTGCAATCACCAAATCTTCAGTTGCTTCCTATGAAAAATTACTGAATTAGGTTGGATGATTTTCCAAAAACTCTGCTAGTTCCTATATTTGATGATTCTTTATGTCTTAGATAAAAAATATTTTAATTTAAAGTATAATAAACATTCTAATGACCTATAAGCTAGAATGAATTATAATATAATATAAATGTGCTTTTAATAACAATTCTTCACCTAAACCAACAATTCTATTTTATTAATAATTCCAGTTTATAGTTAATCTTGTTAAGATGTCCTGTGTAATTTAAGTACCGAAAACAAAACAAAACAAGAAGCCTACTTATATATGTGACATTATATTATGACTCAGTTTTATGAAGATCCATCCATCAAATGTTTCTGAAGACTTCCACGTAGCACACAAAATACGTACAAACTGTAAAAATAGCTCAGTGGACAAAACACACCATACCTGCATAGATAATGTGTTATTCCTATTACTCCCAGGAGAAAATTATAATTATATTGTAAAGATTGGTTTTAAATGTTGACCTATTTGTCCATGAAAGAGATTTTAAGTATGACTGTCACTTTAACCTCTTAGACACCATGCAAATAAAGAAATATCTCCTGGTCTATATATAGGGTTTCTTGTTAGAAAAATAGCAAAACTTCACATGGCTGCACAAGTACACAAGCAAAAATGAGATACTATTTAGACTCTTTGAAGGAAGATTGCCCATGAGTTAAAAGTCTTAGAAGACTATAGTCCAAATCTGCCATCTACTTTGAGTTATAACCTCAGAAAACGACTGATTTCCCTTACCTTGAAAAATCCCAGATACTGTGAATCTTTTTTTTTAAATTTGTACACCTGGCAACAAGAAACATCAGCAACCCTCATAACCATGTCATTATATGGAGCAACATGGTTAAATGGATGGAGCCATTCAACATCAGACAAAACAGAACTTATGTTTTGACTGCTTCACATATTTTAAAGTCATCTATCTCTGAGTAAATTATTCTTTAAATCTCGGTAATATCATCAATAAAATGAGGGTAATAGAAACACTAAATCCACAAAGATGTTCTTAGATCATATTAAACAGTCAGGTAGCTAGTAACTATCATACCAAGATATTAAAAAAAAGTTGAAGGCTTTCTTCCTATTTGCTAGGCAATGATTTCACTTTTTTAATTTGTCCTTTGGAAGCAAGAATTATTTAGGAAAATATTATCCCACATTATAATTTAATTAAAATATTTCTTTAAGGTAATCATACTGTTCAAATAATTTTAAAGAATATGTAACTATTACCATGGAAACATCTGCTAAATAATTACTATGAAACATGGAATTTAAGGGAATTTTTAGATTTCAAATTCATGTCTAAAATTTCTTCTGTTCTATTCAATCTATTCCATAAAAAGAGAAAATGAAAAAAAAAGTATCAAACTGCACTTTCTCAAAATCCTTTAGCCTAATATGAATTTTATAAAGGGGGAAAATGTTTTTTACAGGGAAAAGAGATAACCTACAGGGCTGAAAGCCCAAATATTGCATGGGTAAAATTTAAACAAAATATCAAAAGTCATCAAGTATTTTTGTTGAAATAGCTGAATTTTTTTAGGAATGATTCTTGTATGCCTTAAAAAATGAAATCCAATAATTTTAATATGCCTGTAAATGAGTGATTCTGTGTGTCTATATGTGTGCTTGCCTATAAGAGCAAATACATTTATGAAATGTTGAGATGGGAGCAGAAGAAAGTCCTGCATTTTCAGAAGCAGCCACATATAAAGCAACCACAATATTTTTTTTTTACATTTACATCTTATTCTTCAGTTTAAAAATATGGGGCAGTTAGGTGGTGCAGTAAATTGAGCACCAGCCCTGGAGTCAAGAGGACCTGAGTTCAAATATGGCCTCAGACACTTGACACTTACCAGCTGTGTAACCTTGGGCAAGTCACTTAACCCCAATTGCCCTTCCTTCACCCTCCAAATGACAAAAAAAAGTTTTCATTTTTTTCATCTCCCACAATAGACCAGTGAGGTTGGTAGCATAAGCATTTTTGTTCCTACATTACAAGTGGGGAAATTGAGTCTCAGAAATAATTATTTATAAAATAATAGAATTCAAAGTCTTCATGGAGGTATATTTTACATATATATATATGTATGTATGTATGTATATTCCGTGAGAGATCTAGAAACTGAATATTACACTTTTCAACTTCTTTATGGACTACTTCTGTTTGTGTCTCAATGTATGGAGTAAGATTTTTGTCTATATTACCATTCTCATTAGAATTTAGAGTAGGAGCTCTTAAACGTTTTGAGTGTCTTGGACTACTTTGCCAATCTGGTGAAACCTATAGAGACATTGTTGGAGTAAGATTTTTAAATAATTTAGGAAACTACTAAATTTTATTCACAGATTAGTGAAAATAAAGATGGAATTTTAATTCAACACAATTCTTCCGCCCTCAACAATTTATCCATTCACCCCAGGTTAAGAATTCCAATCCAATAAAATTCAATCTAACAAAAGGTTATTAATTACCTACTAATTACCTAATCCAAGCACTGGATTAAGCATTGGGGATTCAAATACTGAAAGGGTAGGGTGAGAGCTTACAATACAGAGGAGAAAATACACGAAAGGAGAGGATGGGCAGACACTAAGAGTTACCTGTGGCAGAAGCATTTTCCCCATGTGAAGTTGAAATCTAGAAGAGAAATAGATGAAAAGTGAAATGTGAAGTGCAAATCCCTGATTAAGAGTTGCTCAAAATCTTCTTATTGAATTTCTGCCTTTTAAATGATAAAATTACCAAGTATTATGGGAAAACAGAAATGGTGGCTGGAGGTGAGTAGTTGAGAGAAATGATTATTAAATAATCAATTCTTGGGGAGATCCAGGGTTATTTTCCCTTTAAGCAAATCTCTGCCCTTGCCCAAAGATTTACCCCACCTATACAGTTTTCTCTAGATGGAGTCATTGCCCTGCCCACCTAGAGAACCTCAAAAAGAATTTAATCTAGGGTGAATTCTGTCCCATACTGCTCTACTCATATTATATGGAGATCATTATCTAGACTACCCATGGTTGGTGGGGGACATTTGGGAAAAAATGACATAATCAAAAGTCACATCCCTTAACCCCTCATTAGAATAGATCTACCTCTCTTGATAATATTCATTCTTCTCATTGTTGATCAGTCAGAGTTTATTGTTATCTATCAGGAACACCCACTCTTCCAAGGGCATATAAGCATCAAGAAATGGTCATGATTCCTCTTTGATTGCTGAAAGGAATCAATGAGCCCATTTTGTTGACTACTTGCTAGGCATAGTTAATAAAATCCATTATAATTTACTTAGAAACTCTGTCTCTAGGAAATTTTTTTCTCACCATACTAGTTATGTATTCACAACATCTTAAACTTAATGTCGAGTCCTAACCTATGATAACATAATAATGCTACTATATAACTAACTATAACAATGAATAACTGAAGCAATAGAATAATACCTCTGGATTTTTTAACACACTAGTTCTGGAAGATATTTATCACTATACAAGCTTTTACAAGAAGAGTAAATAGTCTTGCAATCTGAATACATGTAATTGACTTTGAAAGGCTAGAACTTCACTTTTGATTGTAGTGTTCTCATTGTCAAATAAGCATGACTATGAAGGCCTTTTGTTAATATTCATATATGGTCTTCAAGTATTCTGCCTCAGTTTTACTTTCTTGTTTTAAATAACTGTAATTTCTATGCATTTAGTTTCTATTCATACTGTATGTATATGATGCTGTCAGTCCACATCATTCCTCCTTTTTTTGTTAAATTCCTCAGGGCAGGGACTGTTTTCCTTTCACTTCATCTGAATACTGCTCTGGGGACAACAATTCAGAGAGAGGGGCTGAGTGATGTTTGTTAAAAGCTATGCATAATTTCATTATACCCTTGGAATTGATGGCTAAACTGAGGTTATGGAACAATCTGTGAATTTCATTTATCTGTCTCATGTATTCCCTTCCCATTTCACATGAGTAACTGAGAACTGACTTCCTGGGTTTCTTTTCCTAAACCAGAACGTCAGTTCTCACAATCTTGAGTGGAAAGGGTTCTGCTAACTTTAAGACAGCTCCAGTGGAGAAGAAATATTAAACTAAAATCCACTTGTATTATAGATGTGCAGCACATATTTCATGAAAGCACTTGAGAAAAGATAGGGACTATCCCTCACTATCTTTGATAATATTGTTCTCCTCTGACCATAACTCTATATACAGTTCTTTTTGGCCTTTTTACAGATCGCATGGCTTCATTCAAGAAAGGATGCTGACTATGCAACCTCAGCCACACTTGAATATGTAAAATTGGCCTGCCTGAAAAATATGTAGCTAATTTTTTTGGGAAAATAAAACATGTATTGTCATACATTACAATTTTATCTTTTCAAGGGGGAAAAAAAGCTTTTCTTCCTGTCTTTAGTTTAGGAATCAACATGTAAATGGCTTATATATATTTTCAAAGTGCCAATAAATTTTGGAAAATATATTTTCCTTTGAAGTTGTTTGATATTCACAGATGGATTTTTCTTGAAATTTTCAATTAAAATCCTTTAAAAAAATAGACATAAAGCAGGAACTCTGTGAATGTGCTTAATGTATTCAAATACCTGAAGTGGGGATTAAGTTATATGGTCTAAATCTGTGCTCTAATGGAAGGATTTCTGGATCTAGAGACACAAAATCTCTTCATTTTAAATCCCACCTTTGTTGATTGTTGCCTGTGTAATCCTGCAAACTTTGCTTCTTTTCTTGGACCTCATTTGAGCAAGGAGGATATTGGACCAAATGACTTTAAAAGTTCCTTTCTATGCTACAACTATGATCCTAGAATCTAATTGTTATTATTAGTAGTAGTATTACTACTACTACTACTACTACTACTACTACTACTACTACTAAAGTCCTCTTATCTCCCAAGTCCTGGTTTAAGGACTTGGTGCACAAATATAAACACATACACACACACATACACACACACACACTCAGAGTGTCTGCCCTGAAGGAACTTTCATTCTATAAGAAAACAAGGGGGTATTATTAAATATTTAAATAGAAAAAAGTGTACATATAATCTGAGGAGGAAAAGGGATCACTAATAATTAGAGGCAATGGGAAATGTTTCCTATGTGACATTAATGACACATTTAGTGAGTCTGGAAGAAACTTGGGATTCTAAGTGAGAATGTAAGGTGGGATAGGGATATAAGTGTCAGAAATGGGAAGACACCTACTTGCAAGGAAAGAGTTAGAAGATGGAAAGTTATATTCAGGGAAGAGTAACAAGACCATTTTGACAGAACACTGAGTGAGTAATGGGAAGTAATTTTCAAAAAAACCTAGAAAGGTAACTCTGAATAACTGTCCTATACCATGTGCAACTATTTTGATCAATAACAGAAAGACATTTTATAGGGTCAATGAGATAAGTGTCTTTGCTATTGCTCCCATTTCTGAGAGATTTGTTCTGTTCTGTTCTGTTCTGTTCTGTTCTGTTCTCGTCTATTCTATTCTATTCTATTCTATTCTATTCTATTCTATTCTATTCTATTCTATTTTTTTTGTCTCTTAAAGACAAGGAAAGCAAGCAACTACAAATGAAATGGTTGCCTGGCAGGTACCTAAGGTTACAATACAGGTTAATGTTTCTAATAGGTATTACACTGGGATATTTTTTGGAAACTGGTGCCTATTCAAGATCAAACTTAAAGTGTGTTCTACCATTAAAGGAATCAGACCATTTTTAGTAGCTAAATGATTTTTTAAAATGTTATAACATCTGCTAACTCCTAATTCTTTTGCAAGACACAGAAATAAATACTTTCTCTTAAAACCTTCATTTCACAAGGTGTAGTTACATTTTCTCCCCTGAAAGTCAATTTAATCCAAGGAGGAGGAAGTAGTACTCTATGTGTGCTGGAAAATTAATATGGATAGGTAGTAAAGGAATAAAAGATAGTTGGGCAGTGTCTTATAGGCTTTGCTAAATGAGAATTTGAAAAAAAAACAATGATATCACAAAGAAGCAATACTATTCTAACTTTTTAGGGAAAAACAACGTTTTTCTTTTCTTAAGCAAATTTGCTTAAGAAAAATGGCTGTTATTTCAGTTGCTAATAATGCTCTTTTAAAACTTAAACTTTATTTTAAAAAATTAACTGGATTTATGATCTTATCCATGCAGTTGCTGAACTCAATAATATAGATCATACCCTATTTTTGACTTCCCCAAATTTTGGGATTTTCAGCAATGTGTTTCCAAAATTTCACTGTGAGGGGATTACACAACATACTGGAGGCCTTCCCCTCTTTACTTGACCAGGATACTAATGAAACATACATTTCATGTACCTGTAGTTATACAAATCAAAATAAATAAATAAATACTAGTGGAAAACAAAAACATGTTTGAAATTACCTCCCATTACAAGGGATGGTGGAGGGAGTCTCAATTATTTAAAATGGAATAAAAATATTTCCAATCAAGATTTTTGACAATGAAGGATCACATTCCAACTAGATTGTTGAATCATAGTTAGATAGAATTCCAGCTCACAATTAACAAACTTGGAAAGGCAGTAATCTCTTTAAGAAATTTACACATATTACTTAGACCTACAAAAGTTATCTGAGGAATTACACACATGCACGCACACATGCACATGCAAATCTCCCTGACATCTGGCAATCCCATGACCTAATTCTAAAAAGAAAAATTGGAGTTGAGAAGAGAGATGACTTGGTATTTGTGATAATTGCAAAGCCTCAAGGAATAGGAAAACTTTTTTGTGCCTCTTTTCCACAGAAAACTCAGGAAAAGATGAACATATTTGTTCATTAACATAAAAAGCTTATTCAGGTTGATGAAGGAGAGTCTAAAGCCTTGTGACAGTCCAAAGGGCATTGCTCTTGGTAGATTAAATTTAGCAAGAATAAACTCTTTAATGACTAAAGAGGCTTTCAGAAATCATTGAATGTCAGATGTCTCTAGGCTCCCAAATTGACTTGTCCATTCAAGTATGACTGAGTTGAATTCAGAATAATATATATGCCGTTGTTCCTGATTAGTAACTTAGAATTTTCTTTATAAAGTCACAGCAAAGTTTTGGATTAGTTTAAAATTCATACAGTGCCTGTTACAGGATGTATGCAACCTTAGTAGTCTCTATCAATTAGTAAACCTAAGGGGAAAAAAGGGAAGTAAAAATGACAATATAATTCTATATTATATTTAACAAATACTAAGTGCATACTTTTACAAGGCAGTATTATTGACATGTTAATAATAATGACTTTGATAAGCTCCCATATTTGTTAGATTTCTAACCCATATTTGATATATTGTTTTTTTATATTCAAATGTTTTCCAAAGCCAAAGGTTAGAGAAGCAGGAAAAGAGAGGAGAAAGAGAATTGGATTTAGAATTCAGACTTGATCTGGAGTCTTAGCTCTATAAGGAAGAATAAAATATTTAGAAGGCATTTGATTTCTTGGAGCCTCAGGATTGTTTGTTTGTTTTCCACATTTTGAATGGGGGAAAGGCACAACTAAAAAGGAGTGAAGGAAGCACTTTGCAAAGTATAAAATGTAAGGCAAAAATGAACTTTTTGGATGTTGGATAGATTGAGAGAGAGAGAGAGAGAGAGAGAGAGAGAGAGAGAGAGAGAGAGAGAGAGAGAGACAGGGAGAGATGTACATTCATGAACACATGCCCATTTTACAAGATTTTTTAAAAACCTGTACTGGCTATTCAACTTTTATATAGATTTATTTTATTCAAACTTTAGTTTGCTTTTTTATGTTAGAGATGAACAAAATTAATATTGTCTGATTTCTAAATCTCCTCCCACCATAAAAAGAAATCATAAATAGTAGAATTCATCTTTATCAGTAGTGTTGTTTTCTGGCACTGGAATATACCACTAACGGATTTGAATAATTGAAGGATACATGAACGTTCAGGTCACTTTTTCCTAACTTCAATTGTTCATATTTAAAATAAAATAAACAGAAACAAAAAATAGCTTCCAAAATACTCAGATGTTTTAGTGGGAGTTAGGGATATTTTATTTCAGTCATCCAAAATAGTCACTTATGGTAACTAAGTCGATCTGGCAATTTATAACTTTCAAATGATAGATATTATTTTTTAATGTAAATTTTAATTTATTTCTTGGTTATATCATTCATTTCCACAAGGTTTTGAGTTACAAATTTTCTCCCCTTTTTGTCCCTACCCCCCAGCCCAGAACATTGATCCCACTGTAAGACCCATCCCACCATCTGTTCCCTTTTATGCCCTCCTCCAACACCTCTCCAGCTTTCTAGCAGGGCAGGGAGCTCCTCCCCGCCCCCATCCCTGTATG
>JAQQSW010015582.1:0-11856 GCA_028646575.1 Pseudocheirus occidentalis | reverse complement strand
GATCTGAGGGTTCCAGAACCTGGCTATAACATTTCTAGGAGTTTTCTTCTAGGGATCTTTTTCAAGAGGTGATTGGTGAATTCTTTCAAGTTCTATTTTGCTGTCTGATTCTAAAATATCAGGGCAATTTTCCTTGAGAATTTCTTGAAGGATGCTTTCCAAGTTCTGTTTTTTTATCATGGCTTTCAGGTAGATCAATAATTTTCAGATTGTCTCTCCTGGCTCTATTTTCCAGGTCAGTGGTTTTTTTCAAGGAGATATTTCACATCGTTTTCTACTTTTTCATTTTTTTGTAACTATTTAATAGTATCTTGGTTTCTCATAAAAATCATTAGCTTCCACTTGCTCCACTCTAATTCTGAAGGAATTATTCTCTTCATAATGCTTTTGAGACTCTTTTTCCATCTGGCAAATTCAACTTTTTAAGGCATTGTTCTCCTCATTGGCTTTTTGGATTTCTTTTGCCATTTCAGTTATTTTTTTCTATATGGTGTTTTCTTCAGTCAGGTTGTTGACTCTCTTTTCATACTTTTCTCACATCATTATCATTTCTCTTTACAATTTTTCATCTACTTCTCTTATATGGTTTTCAAAGTCCTTTTTAAGTTGATCTATGGCTTGTAGGCAATCTTCATATTTCTTGGAAGCATTTGATGTAGGAATTCTGACTGTGTTGTCTTCCTCCCACTCCATGCTTTGATCCTTTTTGTCCCCAAAAAAGGATTCTAGAGTTTTATTGCTGTTCTTACTTTGCTTCCTTTTTCTGTTCATTGTGGCCAGTCAATTAATTGCTTGATTTTTTAGCTCTGTGGAACTCTGCTTCCAGGGAGAAAAGCTCTGTCCCAAATCATTGGGATTTTCACAGCTGCTGGAGCTATTAAGGGGATCCTGCAGCCCTCCTCCCAGCTTTGGCCCACTGAAAGGGCACCCCAAGACCACCACTCAAGACCATGATCCAGATCCAGGTTGCTCAATGCAAGAGCCCTTGGCCCTGATCAATCAAGAAGGCCACCTTGTTAAAAGAACCAGCTCTATTTACTGAATTCTATAAGAGTCAATGCAACTCACCTTAAAAAAAAAGGATAACCACCAATAACTTACAGATCACAATTATTTCATAAGGACATTAAAAACAGAAAAAAATGGACCTCAAAATCTAGTAAATAATGCAGGAAAAACTGTATAGAACATCTGATTAATACTCTTGATGAAAAGCAATAAGCTACAGATTACTGGCAGTAAGCAAGATTGAATCATACATACATGCATACATACATACATATAAACATACATACATATACACATATACATATATATATGCTTCAAACTTCAAGGCATATTGTGTTTCAATTTAACAATTTAAATAAAAAATAACATTTTGTAGGCAGCCTGTTGAAAGACTTTCACCAATGAAGGAAAGGAAATTCAATATCAAAAGATTTTTCTGCATTACTGAGAAATAAACAAAGGGAACGGAATAGTATTTTTATAAGCAAAGGGCCCCAAGCTACAAACTAGCTTTGCATATCCTTCAAACCTGAACTTAATCATCTAAGAAAAATGGGCATTCAAGAAAAAGGGGGCATTTGACACTTTCCTGAACCTGAAAAATAGAACTGGGCAGATCATTTGACTTGTAAACATTACAAACACAAGAAAGGCAAATAAATATAATTATCAAAGGAGACTTAAGTGATAGAATTTGTCTTATGTTCTTTAATGTTATTTTTTAAAGGAAAAAAGATTTATCTGTTTGGTAAAAGAAAGTACACAGAAGAGTCAACAAGGGACAAAATGGATCAAATGTACTAAACGTTTAAGGGAACTTTTAAAAATATATTTTAGGAGAAAGGAAGGTAGAAAAGTTTAATACTTCATGAACTAAGGTCCCTAACTGCATATATGAGAGTCAATATGTTTTGGGAAGGAATAGCAAGTGGAAATTTTATAAAGGTAGAGACGGGAGGCAAGGGATAATAGGGAATAATCAGCCAGTAAGTGCCTAATTTATTAAGCACCAATTATGTTTGAGACACTATGCTAAATGCTAGGAATAAAAAAAGTGAAAATCCCCAGCTTATATTCTATTTAGTTTAAATTCAAATGTGCAGAACAATGTACTTATAGATGTACAATGAATGTTTTTTTAAAAAAGACTTTTTTAACGTGTGGGGTTATTAACAGATGCATGGGTTAACAGGAAAGAGTTCATGTAAAAAGTGGTTCTTGAGTTCAATCTTAAAGGAGTCCAAGGATTATTAAGAGGCTGAAATGAACAGGCAAAACTTTCCAGGCATGGAATTCAGTCAGTATAGTGGCAATATTTCTCTAATTTTTTTTTTTTTTTACAGGCAGACACACTTTAATGAGTTGTTTTTTTTTTAATGGAGAATCAAGCAATGCTGCCAGCATTAGATGCAATCCTGGGCTACAAGTCAGCACACTCCTTGGCAACAGGCCCCGTGATGGCCGAACCTTTCATCTCGCCTTTGTTGTTTACTATGACCCCTGCATTGTCTTCAAAATACAGGAACACACCGTCTTTTCTCCGATACGACTTCCGTTGCCGTATTACCACTGCTGGATGAACCTTCTTCCGGAGCTCTGGTTTCCCCTTTTTGACTGTGGCCATTACCATGTCACCTACACCAGCTGCAGGGAGCCGGTTCAATCTCCCCTTAATCCCCTTCACAGAAATGATGTACAGGTTCTTTGCACCTGTATTATCAGCACAATTGATGACAGCTCCCACAGGGAGACCCAAGGAAATTCGGAACTTAGCTCCCGACGACCCACCACGTCCTCGCTTAGACATCTTAGCTCCCGGAAAGGACGAAAAAGAAAGACAATATTTCTCTAATTGATCCATAAACAATGTGGGCTTAATAATAATAATTCTCTCGATCTAATGTCTGAATAAAGTTGGGGTGCGTATGGGAAAATAAGATAAATACGATGGAGATAAATGCAAATAGAAAGGTTTTCTTTCTACAGAAGGAAATAAAGAAAGGATGATAAAAAAACATTCTCATGGAAGTAGTGGTATCTGCAGGAAGAGGCAGGTTTTTGTCAGGGAATAATAGGAAACCATCATCTCTGAGAAAGGAGTATGTTATCCTAGAAAGGATTCCATTGAGTGTGCAAGGGTATTCAGTTCCTAGCATCATAGGGTAAGCTAGAAAAAGTTAGGGTAGGAGCAGCTAGGTAGTGAAGTGAATAGAGCACTAGCCTTGGAGTCAGGCTAGTTCAAATCTGAGTTCAAATCTGACCTCAGACACTTAACACAAAAACTAGCCGTGCCACCTTGGGCAAATCACTTAACCCCAACTGCCCTCCAAAGATAAATAGGCAAAAAAAAAAGAAAGAAAGAGTTAGGGTAATGTAGTTTTAGGATGAACACTGACCACTAGCAAGGACAAAGCAGTAGGTTGAGGCCTTACAATTTGTTACTGTGACTCAATACTACACAACACTCCTTCCTTCCTACATTCCTTATGTGATTATTTTTTTTAATTTTATTTTTAATTTGTGTCTTAAAACAATCATTCTATATAATAGTATTTTTAAAAGATGATTGTACATGAAAGTGCAAGTATACCATGCAAACCTTTCTGCTTCTTTTAAATATACAAAAAAATCAATGTGGATTTTTTTTCTTTTTTTTCTCCCCCCGCCCAAGACAGCTACCATTATACACAAATATACATACATCACACACACACACACACACACACACACAAATTATTCTATATATACTTGTATTTATCAGTTCTTTCTCTGGATGCAGATAGTCTTTCTGCATATGCCCTTTATGGTTCATTTAGGCATTTATAATAGACAAAATAACTTCTTCACTCAGTCATTCTTAATATTGTTGTTTCTACATACAATGTTCTCTTGGTTCTGTTCATTTTGCTCTTCATTATGTCATGCAAGTCTTTCCATGGTTTTTCTTCAATCAAGTTCAGAATTTCTTATAGCAGTGTGGTATTCTATCATAACCATATGCCATAACTGATTCAGCCATGCCCTAACTGACAAACAGCTCTGCATTTTCCAGTTCTTTGCCTCCACAAAGACAGTTGCTATAAACATTTTAGAACAAATAGTTTCTTATTTGCCTTTTCCCCTAATCATCTTTGAAAAAAGACCAAGTACTGGTATTTCTGGGTCAAAGGGTATAGCTAGTTTAAAAATTCTTTGGGCATAATTCCAAAATGCTCTCCAAAATAATTACTTGGGGTGCATTATGGGAAGATGGTGGAATAAAATTTCCAGGCTCTCCAGATTTCCTCGGCAAACAGAGAATTACCATAAAATGAACGTAGAGCATCAAAAATAAAGGGTAAAACAGTTGTCCTCCTAAAATATCATGAGACAACCTCAGAGAAGACTCCAGGTGCTGTGGTTTGGTCTGAATGAAGGTTAAACACCTCTAGGCTGACTCCACTGAATCCAAAACTATTAGGCCCAGAAGGGAAACAGACTAGGCCTGAAGAAATTTCACCTCAGGAATTTTCGCCTGACAGGATTTCTTCTGAAGAACAGCAGACTCTGAGTGAGGGAAGATTGAAAGACTCCCTGTTTTTTCTAGAAGTCAGGTCTGTCTGTGCTGACCAGATGTCTTTCCCAGCTATGACTGTGGGGGAAGAGGAGGAAGCAGATATCAGGCGAGTACAGTATCAGTATCACAGGGAATGAGAATATTTTCCAACAAGTATAACAGGAACTTAGAGGAGGAAGAGAGGAGTCCCTGAGGTTGGACCCCTGGACAGAATTCAGTAAAAAACAGTAAGAGGGACCTGGGGCCTAGGAAATCACCCACAATTTGGGATTAAAACTTGATAATAATATTAAGCAGCTAAAAACAAAACAGGACAAATTAAACATAAAAATGAATAAACAAAGGAAAAAGAGCCCAACCATTGACAGCTAGCTACTTTGGTGTAAAAGATCTGGGTTAATATTCACAGGAATATAGTGAGGCAAAAAGCCACTCTTACCCTAAAAAGTGACATCACATGGTCACAAGTCCAAAAAGATATCTCAAAAGAACTTAAAGAGGAATTTTTTAAAAATCAAATAAGAAACAACAAGGAAAAATTAGGAGCATAAAAGCAATTCAAGAAAATTATGAAAAGAAATTTAACCAATTGGAAAAATAATAGAAAGGAATTATATAATTAATTAATATTTCTAAGTGTGAGGTGAAACAGAAAGGAGGGAGGAAAGTGTGAGACTTACAAAAGCAATAATATGCAAACTGAATAGAAGAGGAAATTGGATGTGATACTTTAGGAACTTTATGCTCAGGAGATGTACAAAGAGAATAAAGAAGAGATAAGCAATTAGAAAATCAGAATTTAAAAGCTGAATGAATCAGGAAATAAAACTATTAATAGACTGGAAGGGAAGAGAAATAAATGAGGTTGATATAGCAAAGAAAAATACATCAGAGTTCAATCAAGCTAATGCCATCCTCACAGAGGAATATGTAGAGGATCATCACACATCTTTCACCATGGAGAATTCCTTGTCAAGCAATATTCCACACGGAATTTCCTCTATCACAGTGACAAAGATTTTTTTGGTGAATGTACAAATCTCTGTTCTTTGTTTCACTTACTATGATCATCACTGAACATGATTGTTTCTATTGTTATATCTTCCAAAGAATCCTGAATGATCTTGATAAATAACTTGTAAAGGGAATTTTCTTCTACAAAGTAAAATGATTTTTCATAATAGATAAACAATATTTACCATGTCACCTTTTAAGGGCAGCTAGATCATGTAGTGGATAGAGTGCCAGATCTGAAATCAGGAAGACCTGAGTTTCAATCTGGTTTCAGATACTCACCAGCTGTGTGTGACCCTACTCAAGTCACTTAAACTGGTTTGCCTTAGTTTCCTCATCTGTAAAAATGAGCTGGAAAATAGCTATCCTATGTAATAAATGTGTGTATATTGATATAGATATATACATATATATATAATTGACTGTTACCATTATAAAAATAGAACTAGTACACAGAAAGCTATTCCAAATAAGTATTTAAAAAATAAATCATTGTAAACAAATCAAAAGTATAAAAATCCCACCTTATATTTTTCCCACCAAGAAATTCAAGAATTAAATCTTATACAGAACACTTTAGAGAATTTTTTCTTAAAAATTTTTTACAGATAATGGAAGGAAATTCTCCAAAGGATTCATGGAAACTTAATAATAAGAGACCATTATAAAGTACCAGTCAAATTTTTCAAGAGCTTCTTTCAGAATACTTTTCCTTCAGAATCAAATTTCTGAGAGGCCAGGGGCCAAGGAGCATTAAAAAAAACTGTCCTGTCAAACCTCCAGATGTTTTTAATCTATGTGTTTGATTATATAGAGCTGAGAGAAGTTGACTTAACACCGGCTATCACTTTATCCACCTATGAATTGAAGACATTTAGTTAGATGATCTCTAAAGGTCTTTGCCAGTGCTAACTAATATCTTAGGATTCTATAGATTCTACCTTGCACCAGAACATAGAAAAACAAAGAATAGGTGGTACTATCATTTAAAGCTAACAAGTCCTAAATCAGTTCTACAAAAATAAGTATTATTAGAGAGAGATGGCCCAAGTTATGGCACTTGCTGCACATTTTCATTTCAAATCACACTATCATGCCCTTGCTGAAAAAAAAGACATAGGTCATTTATTGAAGAGAGGAATGGTCACATTGGTTGTTCATGTTTATGCAGACAAAATACAGAGCTGGTAAGAATTTTCACTTTCCCATAACAATACTTTGGTTTCTATATAGGCTTTATTCATGCAAGACAATAGGTATAAATCATTTTTTTGTTCAGTCTTCAATACAGATAGAGCAATTCCAAACTATATCTTGCCTTTTAGTAGTCAGTAGAATAACGCAAAACTTAGAAACTCTCTCTTTATAGGAGTTGGTTTTAATCCATAAACATTTACCACGTAATTTTGGGCTGTCTTCTTCCTGAAATACAACACATTCAAAGCCACACCCTTTCAGGTAATTGCTATCCACCACCTCCAACAGCTGTTATCAGATGATTTGTGCCCAGGGAAGGTAAATTAAATTTCATATTAGCTTAAGCCTGGATGAGAAGTAAAAAATACCACCAACCAATTTGGTGAGTTTTGTCTATATATTATAAAACATGAAAATGATCAATGGAACTTTTCAGTTTTCACCTAGATGTCCGTGTGTCCCATGGGGCAGCCTTCATAGATAGATAGACAGATTGACAGATCTATCGATAGATCAACAGATTGATAGACAGAAATATAAATAGACAAATACCTAAACCATTTTATGCCATCCCCAGTTCCATTAAGTTATAACATTTTAAAAAACTAGAATCATAATTATTAATTTCTTTCAAGATGTAGCACACAATAATTCTACGCATAATGGGTGTTTGATAAATATTATTAATTTCCTAACTTAGAAATTGACTTGCCAATACAAAAGCTGTGCCATATGAATTACTTTTACAGATGTCAATTACTACAATTTCTGAAATGTAGTTGGTGCTTTGCAGTATACAAAATGCTATACATATGTTCTCTCATTATAAAGTAGGGGGCTTCAATTTTTTTGTCCCTATATCCCTAGTACATACCCCATACTTGATGCAGAGAAAGTACTTAACAAAATTGGTTTAGATCTTAAAACTACTCTGTTAAGTAAGTATTGTTATCTTTATTTGCAAATGAGGAAATTGAAACTGAAAGCTTAAATATCATTCAAAGGTCATGCATTTAAATGTGAGAGGCAGGATTTGAACCCAATTCTTTTTGAGCCTATGTGCAACATCTATGTACTACACCACAGTTAGTCTAGGATAGGATATGGTATGGTTCAGAATATCAGTCAATAAACAAATTACTTTAATATTATAATGTCTTCCCAATAGCTTCACTCTAGGTTTAATACCCATCCCATAGCTGTCATAATTTATGTAACTTTGCTATTCCTTTTTAAAAAACATACACTTTTAAAGGCACATTATGACTGAGAAAATACAGAAATGAGTTTTGAATCCTTTCCTCTTTTACAGTAATTATTCCCCTGAAGCATTTGCATTTACTTCAGATTATAACCTAGTGACACTTCTTGGAAATACTTTTGAGGATGTTGTTTATTATACCTAGAAAATATTCAAGTGGAGGGATGCTGTTGAATTGATATAGAAACTTTAATGAAAAAATCTTCAGGTTCAGGAGAGAGATGTGACTTCCATTAGAGTTTATAATTGGTCTTAGACAACATCTTTCTTAATGAAATAAAGGTTTCTCAGTAATCATGGTCTGAATAATAGAGCCAGTCAGATTGTGATCTGACCTTTCCCAGTTCTCATGCAGAATTTCTATGAATTGAATCCTCTTCATTCTCTCAAAGCTATTTAAAGAAAAAAGAGGAGAGATGATTTCTTGGCTAAATGAAAATATGTATGCACATTGGTAGGACTACATATGCCAACAATCCTGGCTATAGTCATGACATTGCTGCTTGTAGTTGCTACTAGATACCTTCAGCTAGCAGAAACTGTTATTCCTCAGGATTCCATTCAGAAGGACAAGGAAGGGGTCCAAGATGACCCTATGAAATTCTAACCTTATACAGAGGCCAACTTGGAAATTGACAATGTGGTGATTTAATTTCACTATTTATGGGAAATATTTGCTGTCCAAAGAACTCCCCAACTTCTTACCTCCCTCCATTTTCAGAACTCTATTACTTTATCTTAAAGTTTTGATCCCATTGAAAAATCTGAGCCTCCCTGGATGACTAATTCTTTAAGATTTAAAAGGAAAAAAATCTACCTCATCTGCTATCACCTCAGACTACCATTTCAGCTTTCTTCCTTTTCACCATCAAAGCTCTCATACCAACTGTTCAGATTTATTATTTCAATTGCATCTCTACCCATCCACTCAGTAAGCCATAGCATTCTAACTGCTATATCCATCATTCTACTAAACACTAGTTGCCCAGTGGTCACATTGCAAAATCAAAATCCCTTTCCTAATTCTTCAACTTCCTAACCTCTATAACTCATTTTGCTATACCAATTATCCTTTTCCTTAGCTTCTTTTCTGCAGGTTCTTCTTTTGAGTTTATTCTTTTTTTAACTTTTATTTTTAAATTTTGAATTCCAAATTCTCTTTCCTTGCAGCCTCTCACACATCTACTGAAAAGCAAGCAATATATCAATTATACATGTGAAATAATTCAAATCATATTTTCTGATTAATCATCTCTCAAAACAGCAAGAAAATAAAGCATATATGTATATACATACATATACATATTCATATGTATATGTATGTACTTTAATTTGCATTAAGAGTTCATCAGTTCCCTCTCTAGAAGTGGAATACCTTTTTTATCATGAATCTTTGAGAACTGTCTTGCATCATTGTATTGATCAGAATGGCTAAGTCTTTCACAGTTGATCATCACTGCAATATTGTTGCTACTGTGTACAATGATTTCTTGCTTCTGCTCACTTCACTCTACATTAGTTCATAAAGTCATCTCAGCTTTTCTGACACCCTTATCATCATCATTTCTTATAGTAAAATATTATTCCATCATATTCATATACCATAAATTGTTTAGCCACTGCTCAACTGTTGGATATCCCCTCAATGTCTAATTTCTTGCTAGCACAAAAACAGCTGCTATAAATATTTTTGTATACATAAGTATTATTTTTCTTTTTTCTTTAATATCTTTGGGAAATAAATCTAGTAGTGGTGTTGCTGAGTCAAAAAGTATGCACAGCTTTATAGTTTCTTGAGCATAATTTCAATTGTTCTTCCAAATGGCTGGAACAGTTTACAGCTCTACCAAGAGGGCATTAGTGTACCTAAATAAATGTATTCTAGAAATTCCATCAACATTTATCACTTTCCTTTTCTGTCATTTTAGTTAATCTGATAGAAGTGAAGTAGTATCTCAGAGTTGTTTAAATTTGCATTTCCCTAATCAAAAAAATGATTTAGAACATTTTTCTATGTTGCTATAGATAGCTCAGTTTTCATCATGTGTAAATAGCTCCTTCATATCTTTTGAATATTTATCAATTGAAGAATGGCTCTTATTTATGTAATTTTGGCTTAGTTCCCAATGTATATAAGAAATGAAGACTTTATCAATAAAAGTTTCTATAAAAATTGTTTATGTTACTTCCTTGCCTGTGGTACTTTTTTTTTTTAGCAAAATGTACTTTTCTTGATTATCTCTTTTAATTAAGTCTAATTTAGCTTTTGCTTTATCTGAGATCATGATTGCCCCTACCTTTTTTTTAAACTTCAGTTAAAGCATGCTTCAACCCTTTTTCTTAACTCCGTATATCGTTCTTGTTCAACTGTGTCTCTTGTAAACAATATATTCTTGGATTTGGAGTTTCTAATACATTCTTCTATCTATTTCCTTTTTATGAGTGAGCTAAACCCATTCACATTCAGTTTTGATTAATAATTATTTATTTGCCTCCATACTGTTTTCTTCTTTTATTCTTCTCTCTTTTTCTTTTCCCTCCTCAAAAGTGAGTTTTGCTTCTGATCACTACCTCCATTAATCTTCCTTCCCTTTTACAACCTTGCCCTTTCTGTTATCCCCTTTCCTTCCTACTTTCCTGGGATATAATTTGCACCAATTTTCCTCTCCCTTCCTCCTCCTCCCACTGTATACCCCTTTCTCAAACCTTTACTTTTTTGAAAAAAAAGTCATCCTGATATAATAGACTTATAGCCATGCCCTCTATTTATGTAAACACCTTCTAACCATCCTAATAATTATAAAGTTCTTAGGAGCTACGAGTATCACCTTCCTGTATAGGAATGTATAAAGTTTATCTTCATTGAGTCCTTTATGACTTCTATTGTATGCTTGCCTTTTTACATTTCTATCATGTCTTAATGTTAAATTTTCTATTCATTTCTAGTCTTTTCATCAGGAATGCTTGAACATCATCTGTTTCATTAAGTATAATTTTCCCCCTGAAAGATCATAATCAGTTTTGATGGGTGGATTAGTCTTGGTTGTATTCCTAGATCTCTTGCCTTCCAGAATAGCATATTCCAAATCCTTCATTCTTTTCAGGTGGATACTGACTGACTCCACAACATTTGAATTGTTTCTTTCTGACTGCTTGCAATATTTTCTTCTTGACCTGGGAGTTCTATAATTTGACTACAATACAGGGAGTTTTTATTTTGGAATCTTGTTCAAGTGATAATTGGTGGATTCTTTCCATTTTTGTTTTGTCCTCTGAATATAAGATATTGGGGCAGTTTTCCTTTATAATTTCTTGAACTCTGTTTAGGATTTTTGTTTGATCATGGTTTTCAGGTAGTTCAATGACTCTTAAATTATATCCATGTAATCTATTTTCTAAGTCAGCTTTTAATGACATAATTCATGTTTTCTTTTTTTTATTCTTATGACTTAGTTTTATTCCTCTTGATGTCTCATGGACATTAGCTTCCACTTGTACCATTCTAATTTTTTTTTAATTTTAATTTATTTTCTTGGTTACATCATTCATTTCCACAAGGTTTTGAGTTACAAATTTTCTCCCCTTATTGCCCCTACCCCCCAGGCCAGAACATTGATCCCACTGTAAGGTCACTCCCACAATCTGTTCCCTTTTATGTCCTCCTCCAATGCCCCTCTAGCTTTCTGGTAGCTCAGGGAGGGGCTCCCTGCCCCCGTCCCTGTATGTATTATTTCCCAGTTGCATTTGATTGTATAGCTTTAAATTCTAGATTCTTGCAATTCCTCCCCTGTCACCCACTCCCACTGGGAGGAGCAGCAAT
>JAQQSW010015581.1:0-11856 GCA_028646575.1 Pseudocheirus occidentalis | reverse complement strand
AAACACAAACTCAGAAGAAGACAACAAAGTCAAAACTGCTACATCCAAAGCCTCAAAGAAAAATGTGCATTGGTCTCAGATCCAAAAAAGAATTCCTGGAAGAGTTCAAAAAGGATTTCAAACATCAAATATACAGGCAGGGATTGAAATGAGTTTGGTACTTTACCTTCCAGCCTTCTAATCATAGGTGAGAGAAAGCTGAGAGAAGTGGAATTAGTCACAGCTTGAGTTAGCAGCATTGTGATAAGATTAGAGGTAATAAACTTAATCCGGGAAAGGCATCTGGTTAGGTGGAATTGAATCCAGGGAGAGTAGCAAATGCAGAAAGGCCTCAACCTCCTGGTCTGTGAAAGGAATGAGCTGAAATAAATGTCTTCTAAAGTCATTTCCAGGTGTAGGGCTATAATCTTCTAGAATTTGTTGCTATGTCTCTCCAAAGAGCACCTGTGAAGCAGCCTTCCATTATCCTTCCACTGTAACTTCTTGCTGTTTTCTGGTTCTATTTGTACCAAGAACATCAAAATTAATGCAACTTCATCCTTCTAGGAGTATGTCCTCTGATTGATCATTGAACAAGAATCTCACATTTAGCATAGCAACCATTAGGTTACTATTTATTTGTTGCTGTTAGTGTTGTTTATTTGTTTCAGTTGTATCTCTTTGGGACTCCACTTAGGATTTTCTTAGCAATGACACTGGAGAGGTTCGCCATTTCCTTCTCTAGCTCATTTTACAGACGAGGAAACTGAAGCAGACAGGGTTAAGTGACTTGTCCAGGGTCACACCACAAATAAGTGTCTGAGGCCAGATTCACACTTAGAAAGATGAATCTTCCTGACACCAGGCCCAGCACTCTATCCAATGTAATACTATTTATAGATTATCATTACAACTACGTGATTCTTAGAGTCCTTTCTCCAACACTCCCATATTACTGTAATATCAAATGCAGGATGAGTAAAGGGAGGGTCACTTTATACTTGTCTTTCATGAGATGCCATAGCCAAAGGATTCATTACCAAGGTTCCAACCGGATGGAGAGTAACATCCTTAGGCAACAGTCCCAGTCTGTCTGTCCCCATAGCCATCCGTCCAGTCGTTCCAACATGGTAGAACCTTCAAGATCCTGGGCTTTCCTGGGCTTTTCATAGTGTTTATCCCCATCATATGTTGAGGCAACCAAGAAAGATTTTGATGGATAAGCTCATGGAAATTCAATTATCACATATTATTGTATGTTATAGTTACCTGTGTTAATGTCTCATTCTCTCCTATTAGATAATAATGCTCATGAGAGCAAGGACCATGTATTATCTCAATATTATGTCTTTTCCAGCTCTTGACACAATGCTCCACTCAAAGAAGTTACTCGATAATGTCCATTTTATGAAATAAGTCAAAGCTTGGAACTTTAAATACTGAAGAAAAAGGCTAGAAGGTAAAAAAGCTGTTTTCTGTCAGCATATTGTAGTTGTTTCTCCAAGTGTACTTTTATTTTGAAAGGAAATCATCTGAATCCTAAATCATTAGCTTCCAGAGTCATTCAAAACCAGATTGTCAGAAACGTTTCTATTATTAGCCATCAGCAGCTGTCTGTCTCCTCCAAAGTTCTGTTGAAATCAGTGAAGGACTCCCTTTGGGGACAAGATGAAGTCAAACTGTATTGATTTGGAAGCATCATTTTCTCCCACAAAGAAAAGGAACATGGACCATGGTCCCAATGTGGCACTCCAAGTGATGCTGAAGCAGTTTGTCTTGTTGCTACTAGAGTCCCCTGGGAGAAGTGGAGGATAAACACCAGCAGTACCTGTATACATGTAAGCAGCCTTCTCTGCCTTTCCAATCCACCAGTCAATCAATCAACCCATAAACATTTACAGAGCAATGGGTGGCAAATTAATGAGAGAGCACAGATGAGAATCACAGAGTACAGACAAGCATGGATAGGCTATGATCTGCATCATTAGAGGGAATAAATAAATCAATGAGATCATCCATCTGTTGCAGTGATGGTATGTTGGATAACAGACCTTGAGCTAAGCTAGGGAGGAAGAGAGCAAGTAATCTAACCAAGCTAGGGAACAAACCACATTGTGAACACTCTCTACTGGCTATTCCCCAGTTTGGTTATCAATATCCACTTAATTCTTTGTTATTCTGAATGACGAGTGCCATTTTTCTGATGCTAATATACATATAAAAGTAATGTCTATATAAATGGTGACAAAGAAAACTTGTTTTTCTATGCCTTTCTTGAAATACTAAAAAGGTGGACTCTGAGTGTATGATATCCACTTCCTAAGAAGGGTAGGGTCAATGAGTGCTGGTCATTATGGGCAATTAACAGGGCCTGAGGGATGGAACCATCCTCTGGAAAACCAGCATGGCTCAAGGCACAATCTTTGGGTGATATCAGGCTAATTGAAGACAGTGTTAACTGGATGACCAAATTCAAGAGGCTAGATGGGAATAAGAAAGAGTTTCTACAAGGAATCCAAAGGTGAAGAAGACAGTGCAGCCAAATGAAGGAAGTATCAGCCAAATGAAGTGCTCTCTGTGTGATCTCTTAATTGGAGATGGTCTTTTATGGGAGAAGCAGTATTGCACTAGTGTCTCTTTGGGCCTGGATAGCCTGCCAAGGGCACATCTATGCACAAAGGGGACATCTTGGAAAGATCAGGAAAACCAGGGCCAGTGTGAAAACATGAAATGGCATGTTGGACATGGAGTCAGGAGGACCTAGGCTGGAATCCCCCTTTGTATGTTTATTAGCTGTGTGACAAAGGGAAAGAAACTTTCTCTGCCTCAATGTCTTCATCTTTAAAATGGGGGTGTTAATTCCACTTACCTTGCTGGGATATTGTGAAAATCAAGTGAGACAATGAACATAGAGAGCTTTATAAACCTTAAAGCTCAATATCAGTGTAATTATCAGTCATGTATTTCAAAGAAAGTGACCCAAAATGCACCCCCAAAATGGAAAAAGGAAGACTATGAAAAAGCAAAGGTGTGACATTGAAAGAGCAGCAGTAGAAACAGTAATTTTGGGGAAAGAACAGTAGGAATGAGGGTCAGGAATAACATTCATTGTTTCTACCTGTCTACAAAATACAGATTTGGGGCTTTAAAAAAAGCAAAAACAAAGAGAAATGATATAAAATAGAGACAGGTAGAAAGCTAGTCCTGGCTGGTGCAAGTCTCATCTCTGATAGATACAGATCACATGATGCAAGGGGCAAGGAATTATATGCAGATGAATAATAGCCCACCCACCCAAGCCCCACCTACTCCTCACCTCAGTGACTCTTCTGAGAAGAGAAGTCGCTGTATGCTGTGGGAGAGGAAGCTCCACATTGGGAGTTCCCAAAAAGTGAACTTGGAATTATAAAGTTGTAGTATAGATTCCCATGAAATAACCTAAGGTCCCTTTCCCTTCCAATTGAATAATTCTATGAGAGATGGTGTGATATTGCAAAAAGAAGGGCCAAATCTAGAGTCAGAGAATTTGAGTTCAAATTACCCATCTGACCTTGCATAGGTCATTTCCTTTCTCTCAGTCTCTATTTCCTCCCCTGAAAGATGAAAAGTTTGGATTGGATGAATTTTAAGTTCCCTTCTATTTCTAAATCTACAATATTATGAAACCTAGGAGTGTAACAGATGAGGTGGGCAGCTATGTGGCACAGCAGATAGAGTGCCAATCCTAGAGTCAGGAGGTCCTTGAGTTCAAATCTGGCCACAGACACTTACTAGCTTTGTGACCCTGGGCAAGTCATTTAACTCTGTTTGCCTCAGTTTCTTCATCTGTAAAATGAGCTGGAGAAGGCAAAGGCAAACCCCTCTGCCAAGAAAACCCCACGTGGGGTCTGAAAGAATCAGACAGGACTGAAACCACTCAACAACAATAAACCTATGAGGTTGGACATAACCTTTGCACTTCAGCTTAGTCTAAAACGACATTACTTTGATGCCAGACTGCATGTGGTTACCTATTCATCAGAACTGCACAAATCCTGGAAACCTTAGGTTCGTGGAAACATAGATTTATAGCTATGAGGGACTTTCAAGCTCATTGAGTCCAGTCTTCTTCATTTTTCAAAAGAGGAAGCTGAAGTAGAATAATCAAGTCATTTTGTCGGATGTCACACAGGACATAAGGAACAAAACCAGGATCTGCTGTTTGGTCATTTTTTGTCTTGTCCTATTTATTCTTCATGACCCAATTTGGGGTTTTCTGGCAAAGATACTGGAATGGTTTGCTACTACCTTGTCTAGTTTATCTTATAAATGAGGAAACTAAGGCAAATAGAGTTGTATCTTGTCCAGAGTCACACAGCTAGTAAGTGTCTTGAGACTGGATTTGAACTCAGGAAGGTGAGTCTTCCTGACTCCTGACCTGGTGCTCTATGCTTTATGGCATCACCTAGCTGCCCTTCAAATTAGTAACACTGAATAAATATTTATTGACTAATTCATCAAAACCAGGCCCTTCATTCACACTGGAAGAGCTGTTTAGGACTTGAAAATCTCATAGGTGTGACTTTTCTGTCACTTTAATGACAAAAGATGCACATAGCATACTTTTTCCCAGTTATTCAATGAACAGGTAACCTCAGGAAGTCACTGTCCCTCTCAGCTTCCCAATATGTTAAATGAAGGGGTTGAAATGGATGATCCTTAAGGTAACTTCTATAGATAAAAATAAATGTCTAAGTATTGTTTTGAAGTGAGAATGATGGACATGGAAATCTGCATAACTGAAAAGAACTCTTATTAAGCTAATATTAAAATTTTAGGATCTCTGAGTTGTAAATAGCCTTAGGAGCCAACCCATGACTAAAAAGTAAGCCCAACACAATATACCCATCAATTGTTCATTCAGCCTTTTCTTGAAGGGGAGGACGGGAGGAGATGGAAAAGTCCACATTGATCCCAAGATTGAGGTTCACTAAAACCCTCAGAGCTTTTATCAAGCGAAATTTCACATGCAAATATATTAAATATATGTTTATGCATACATATATAGTATATATTTTAATCTTCTAGCCCTTTATCTTCCATTTTTCTCAATATATCCTATGAATTTTTAAATGAGAATTTCTTCAGTCAAAATTAATACTCTAAAATAAGTTTCAGTGCTCCAAACAAAATATCATCACCAAGTGTCTATTTCAGGCTTTAAGGTTGACATGTTAGAATCCTGCTAAGGTAATAATTTTGTTAGGTTTTTTTCCTTATCAATGCAACTAGAAATTAATTCTCTGTCATTTCTGACAATTAGCACTCTTGGCATTTTTCTGAAATAAAGATTATATTAGATCAAAATCACTTCACTTTTTTTTTGCAAGACTCAGTAATAGAATAGTTAGTGGCAATAAACCTGTCCCATGAGATGCTCTTCATAGATAAATAAAACATAATTCCCCATTTATTCCTAACAACCAATTTGTGTCATAGGATCATGTATTTAAAGCCAAAAGGGGTCTTAGAAACCACATGGCAAAACCCCCTTATTTTAGGTGAAATTTTGAGTGACTTGCTGAAGGTCACCCAGGCAGTAAGTTTCAGAGCTATCATTAGAACTCAGCTTTTCTCACTACACACTCAGTCCTCTCTCCTCAGTGCTGGTCATTCTGGATGTTGTTTGCTTGTTTGTTCATTTCATAGGCAATGGTGATGGTGATGAAGAGCATATATTTGGCACTTTAAGATTTGCATGATGTTCTCAATAGATTATTTCATGTGATGCTCACAATAATCCCATGTGATATGGTTATTATTCTTCCCATTTGGCAGATGAGCAAAGTAAGACTGATGGAGGCTGAGTAACGTCCAGTTTCTCAGAATGTTTCTGAGGCAGGATTAAAACCCACGTCTTCCTGATTCCAAGTTGAACATTTTATCCACTATGCACATGGGGTGCAACCACCCCTATGCCACCATCCTATTTTGGGGCACTTTTGTTGTGGCACCTTTAACCCAATCTTTGCCTTCCCCACACACCCCCATAGGAATACATACTCTGAAGCAAGAGCAACTGCTTCTCCCAACATAATTGCACTGGTGATTAGATGGTCCACCCCATCTTTTATCCTCTCACACCAAACTGAATTTGCTTCAAGTGACTAGGTGGTACAGTGGATAGAGTGCCAAGTTTGGAGTCAGGAAGGTTCATCTGTGTGACCCTGGGCAAGTCACTTAACCCTGTTTGCCTCAGTTTCCTCATCTATAAAATGAGCTGGAAAAGGAAATGGTAAACCACTCCAGTATATTTGCCAAGAAAATCCAAATGGGATCACAAAGAGTCAGGAACGACTGAAAAACATCCTACTTAAAACTTTGCTGCTTTGGAGATTTAGATATCCCCATGTCCCTTCTAACTATAGAGCTATGGTCTTACATATCCGTGGCCATTTCCACACCATCGCAAGGTATCAAAGGAGGATGTTTGCAGAGATTCAGATACATTTGTGGAAGTTTGGGCTTAGTGAGTTGTCCAGAACACAAAGAAGTTAATACACACCAAATGAATGGACTATGGCTCACTCAGTCAATCTAGTCTGACAAATTTCATGACTATTCAGGATTAACAGAAATAATTCAAATCGCTATTGATCAAGAAAATGGACAATATGAATGGACCAATGACCAAGAATTTGGGGATTCCATTGCATTTAGAAAGCTCCTGGTCTTCAGATGTCATTGCTAAGGGCTCAGTTTCAAGACACCTTCCTAAATCTTCAAGCAAAGTCACAATTTTGACCCATGCTATAGGAACAAGCTCTAAAATGTCACTTCTCAAACAAACTGAGGCTCTAACTTTTCCAGAATGGTCTTTTTCTCAACTTTTTCTCTAGTTCCTCTTTTAAGGGGCCAGCCAGATTTCTCATTTGCCTTTCATTTTCAAAGACACTACATCTGCCAGTGACAGAACCAAAATGTTCTCGTTGGCTGTACTTGGCATTGTCTCACAAATGACATATTTTGGATCAGATTTTGTTTAGATGACAAAATGAAATCACTCACAAGGAGCTCATTCTGGTCTACTGGGTAAATAATGATATGGTTTTCAAAAGAAAAATGTGTGAATACATATTTTCCTGACAGACTGAAATGCTTCAGAAGAGGCAGTTTTGTTCTCTTGGGGATTTAATATATAAGTGTGTGTTTTTAAAAAGCAAACTTCTTGAATGTACACTTAGCCCAGCCACCCCAAAGGATCCAAGGTAGTGATTCCAAGATCTCAAATAAGTACTACCCATTTTGTAACTTTTTATTAAAACAAAATAGAAGTAAAACAAGAATATAACCTACATTATGCATACATTTTTATGTAAACCTGTAATAGGGATATAGATAGGTACTAATCATACCTACCTATAACCAAAAGGCATAAACAGAGGTTCAGAAATAATGGTAGGACATCCCTTTAATTTCCTGACAATAATTTTCCCTTCTCAGTTTCCCATGTCAGCTCTTCCTATGTATTCTTAGTTAAAAGTCAGGCTTGCCTGTAATTCTCTTTTTGTTCCTACCTTGAATTCCCAATCACCTTAGCCAGGGAGTCCAGTTTAGATGATGAAGCAGGAGGAAACAGAACAGTCCAGCTCTTCCCCACAACTGTTCCAACAAAGACCTAGAAAGAGCATCAAACTGAGGTGTGATCAGAAAATCCAAGGAAAAATAACAGTGAGTCCTTTTTCCAGTCTAGGTCAGCATAGTGAACTGGACAGAAGACTGGGTACTGGGGACAGAGCCTAGGCAGAAGGGTGCTATATGGAGCCTGCAGCAGGGACTGAACCAGTAGAATAAGAGTCTACCTCGGATCCAGAAGGGACAGCAGAGAACAGAAACAGGAAACAACTGAGAGCTCTTTTACTCCTACCTCATAGATGAATCTCAGATCTAGTGTGGGCTGAGGATGGGTCCTGTACCTGGGTGGTTAACTTAGGGCAAGGAGCAGTTGTGGGTCTGCAGCTGAGTAATCAGGGAAGGATGTTTAGAAACAGTTCTAACATTCTGAACTTAAAGACCCTTCTAATGCGCTATCAGGAGACTAGGGTCAGCCATCCCTGAGATCTTAGAAGAACCTAGTACTCAATATCAGGAGAAACCAGCACCAGGACTCCAGAGAATACAAGTCAGGATGAAATAAGGGTCACACATACCTTCCAGAAGTATACAAAGGACTTCTCACAAAGTCCTAACTTTAGAAGAAAAAAAACATGTATTTATTTTAAATCCTACCATAAAGAGTCATTATGATGGCAGGGATTCCCAATTCACAAACCTAGAAAAATAGAATAACTTCAAAAAATCTACAAGCAAAGCCCCACCAAAAAACCAGCTTGGCTACAAGTCCAACCAGAATTCTCAGAAGAAATAAATCTTGAGGCTTTTTTTAAGAGTTTAAATGATTTTATAAATTAAATGAGAGTGCTCACTCTCCTGGAAAATTATGAGCGGGCAGGCTATGAAGAACCTCCCTCACATGCTCATAGAGGCTACTTCTTGGTTTGGGGTTTTTTTTTGTAATTCCTGCATCTAGTGACTCTAAATCTTTGGTCTTCTAAGATAGGACTTTTGTTGTTGCTCACTTGTTTTTCAGTCTCATCTGACTCTTTGCAATCCCTTTTGGGGTTTTCTTGGTGAAAATACTGCAGTGCTTCACCATTTCATTCTCTAGCTCATTTTACAGATGAGGAAACTGAGGCAAACAGGATTAAATGACTTGCCCAGGGTCACACAGCTGGTAAGTATCTGAGGCTGGATTTGAACTCATAAAGATGAGTCTTCCTGACTCCGGGTCTGGAGCTCTATCCACTGCACCATCTAGGTTTTCCTAATACATAGACTTTGTGGCATCTTGGCAAGTTTAGAAAGCTTCCAACTTGAATCTTTTTCAGGTGTTGGTCTGGCCTGGTCTTTAAGTGCATTCTTGGCTCCAAACTCAGAGTTGCTTCCGCCTTGCTCTAAGCAGTGCCATACACTTCCAGTCTTTTTTTCATATTATTTCCCACCCATACACTCAGCATCACAACTAGCCTGGATTTTTGGTCACTTCCCAGCTTCAGTCTTCCATTTCTCATCTCGATGCCTTTTCACATCCCTGGCTTCTAGAAGTCACTCCCTTCTCATCTCTTTCTCTCAAACCCTCATCTTCCTTCCTGACCCTCGATTCTCATTCCTAATTGTGCTCTCTCTCTCCTGAAAACAAGCTTGTATTTGTCCATGTATATGTACCACCTTCTACATGAAGCCTTTCCTGATCTCCCCACCTCTTTGGGTGTTCTTCCCAGAGTAGAACAGAATTCTGCACACAATGTTTGTCCGTCTAACAAAGTCCTTTGATACTGTCAGTCGTGGGGAGTTGTGAAAGATCATGCCAAAATCTGGAGAGAAGTTCATCAGTATTACGTACCAGTTTCGGATGGCATGCTTTCATGGATTCTGGATAATGAACAATGCTCTCACACTTTCCCAGTATCCAATGGAGTGAAGCAGGGTTCTGTGCTTGCTCCCGTGATTTTTAGCATAATATTTTCAGTGATGTTGTAGATTCCTTCAACAAGGGCAAAAATGGCACCAATGTCAGCAGCCACACTGATGGTAAATTGTTTAACTTGAAAAGGCTACAAGCCAAGACTAAAATGGAGGGAGAGTCGGTACATGACTTTTTGTTTTCAGATAATTGTGCACTGAATGTGGCCTCTGAGGCTGAAATGCAGTAGAATATAGATGGATTCTCTGCCGTTTGTGCTAATTTTGGTCTGACAATTAATACCAAGAAAATTAAAAGTATTTTTTCTATCAGTCAGCACAACACCGCCCATATATGACACCGTCAGTCACAGCAAATAGAAAAATTTTAAATGCTGTGGATAAATTCACTTACTTTGGCATTGTGCTTTCCAGGGATGTACACACAGATGATGAGACTGGTGCACGCATTGCCAGAGCTAACTCAGTATTTTGGATGCTCCAAAGGAAAGTGTGAGAAAGGAGAGGTATAGGGCTGCTTACCAAACTGAAGGTCTGTACAGCTGTTGTGCTGACCTCCTTGTTGTATGCCTGTGAAATCTAGACAGTATACCAGCACAATATCAGGAAACTGGATCTCTTCCATTTGAATTGTCTTAGGAATACTCTGAAGACCACCCAGCAAGAAAAGGTACTAGACACTGATGTCCCTTCTCAAGCTGAACTGCCAAGCATACAAACTCGACTGCAGAGAGTGCAACTCTGGTGGGCTGGCCACGTTGTTAAAATGCCAAAGTGGGTTTGTCTAAAAGATTATTTTATGGAGAACCCACACAAGGCAAGCACTCACATAGTCAGAAGAAGCGACACAAGGACACTCTCAAGGTCTCTCTGAAGAACTTTGGTATCAATTCTGAGACATGAGAAGCACTGGCACAAAACCATCCAGCATGTCTGAATCAAAGAAGGCGCTGTGCTCTATGAGCAAAGCAGAACTGCAGTAGCTCAAAAGAAACACGAAACGCGCAAATTTAGAGACATCTCCACTCCAAATGTTCATATAGACTATTTGTTCCCAACCTGTGGTAAAGACTTCTGAGCTCGTATTAGTCTCATTAGTCATAGTTGGACACATGCAGTTTGACCCCAACATGGTGATGTCCTTTTAGGCGTGGTGTAAGGATGAAATGACATCATATGTATAAAGGGCTTTGCAAACCTGAAAATGTGATGTTGATGAGAGCTATCATTATGATTACTTATATTAGTCTTCACAGCTAAGACAATGGCTTGAAGAAGACTTTGGCAGAGAACTTCCTTGGGAGGTATGTGAAATTAAATGTCTGCCCCCCCAAAATACTCATCTGTTCTTCCCCATTTAGGAAAGTTAATAGCAAGTCAAAAACTAAATATATCCCAAAGTATTTTAATATTGTTTTTTCAATTAGCAAAGATTTACTTTCTTTCTCTCCTACCTCCCCAACCCCATTAAAAAAAAGAAAAGAAAAAGAAAACCTTGTAACAAATATGCAAATCTAACAATATAAATTCCCCCAGTGGGCACGTCCAAAAACATGTATATCTTATTCTCCACCCCAAGCCCATCTCCTATCAGGAGACGGGTAACATGTTTCATCATCAGTCCTCTGGAATTGTCCTTGCTCTTTGTGTCAATTAGAGGGTGTTTGTTTTTTTAAGTCTGTTTGTGTTATTTAATTCTATATTGCTCTTCTTGATGTATCGTTCCTGGTTCTTCTCATTTCACTCTGCATCAGTTCATGAGTCTCCGTAGGTTTCTCTGAAACTGTCTCCTTCATCATTCCTTATGGTATAATAGCATGCCATTACATTCATATACCATGACTTAATTTCCATTTTTCTTACCACCATGAAAAGAATGACTATAAATAATTTTGCACATTCACAAGTACAATGAAAGGGCCCCAGGAGTATTTCCTCACCAAATGGAGGTGGCACCAATCCATTGGGCAGGCATTAATTACCACAGGTGGGCCACTGGGGCACACCTAGACACTCCTCCAGGGACTCAGGCACATCCGGGTCAAATTATATTTAAAAACTGCTTTGGATGGAAAAAGAAGGGAAAAAATTGGGAGATGGAGAGGGAGAAAGAGTTCCCAAGCAGGGATTTCCTAACTCGCCAACCCAATGGCTCAGTAGAGCACTCAGTAAGTAAACAGAAAACATGGGCAGCTGAGAAATCAATTTAGCTGAACAAA
The DNA here is from genome assembly GCA_028646575.1 of Pseudocheirus occidentalis. Classification (NCBI taxonomy): domain Eukaryota; kingdom Metazoa; phylum Chordata; class Mammalia; order Diprotodontia; family Pseudocheiridae; genus Pseudocheirus; species Pseudocheirus occidentalis. The sequence goes on along the minus strand of JAQQSW010015581.1, from coordinate 136 downwards.
CAATGTTGCCTGTAATGAACTCCTAATTATCCTTTTATGCCGTGTCAGTCTGAGTGATTACAGAGCTGGGCCGTTTAATTTGACGTCTGAGCCTAGCTTTGCTCCATTAGCCGCATATAAAGCTACGACATGTTGC
>JAQQSW010015580.1:0-11856 GCA_028646575.1 Pseudocheirus occidentalis | reverse complement strand
CATTGTGACCCAGAAGAGCTGGAGCCAATCCCAGCTCTGAAGAGAGGAATGGAGAGAAAGTTAAATGAAACAGCACAAAAAGGGCTTGCCTTTCTCTGATCTTTGTAGTCTTTTCGGGGAGGCTACCCATTTATTCATTACAGAATAAATGTAAAATGAATATCATGAAACTTCCTGCATCCTCAACAAGTATGGTTTATTCCCTAGACAGAGCACATTTATAATATATAGTTAACCAAAATAAATGTTCACATCTGCCATGCCTCTCAAAATTTCTCATTCTATTTTCTTAGTCTTTAACTTCTCTATCAGGAAGTGGGTAGTATGTTTTGTTATCAGTCCTCTGGAATTCTTCTTGGTCATAATGCTGATAAAAGTTCAATACAATAGTATTCCATTACAGTTATATACCAAAACTTCTTTAGTCATTTCTTCCTTTATAGGCACATTTGACCCAAGTTTGATCCATATTTGATCCAGATTACCATCCTTTGCCACCTCAAAAAGAGCCGTTTGTTTTTCTTAGGACTCATTGTCTCCTTAGCCTACCCTCCCTGTAATCCTCCCTTCCCCTTCTACCTTTTCCCTTCTATTTTCCCGTTGAGTGAAATAATGGAATTTTTGTGCTCAAGTATGTGTGTGTATGCATGCTTGTACTCTTCCTTCTTTTTACCAGTTCAGTTGAGAGTGAATTTCAAGTGTCAGCTGTTTCTCTACCCCCTTTTCATTTGTACAGTCTACTTGTCCATTCTAATTATAAGAGAGAATTTTCCCTAACCTTCCTTTTCCTACCTTTCCTGTATATTTGTCTTCCCTGTTCTTACAATTCTTTTGTTAAGATCATCCAGACAAAACTGAACTACTCCTAGGCCTTATCTAATTGGACTCCCTCTATGGACCCTGATGATAAAGGGTTCAGAGGGGACACATATATCATCTTGCCATATTTAAATGTATGCAGTTTATCCTTGTTTAGGTCTTTATCATTGTTCTTTCATGTTTTCTTTTTATTTTTCTCTTCACTCCTGTGTTTGAACTTCAGAGTTTCTTCACAGCTCTCATGTTTTCATCAGGAATGCTTGGAAATCCTCTCTTTCATTAAAGATACGTTTTCCCCCTGTAGGATTATACTCACTTTTGCTGGGTAAGTTATTCTTGTCCATAAACGAAAACCTTTGTCATCTGGAATATCATATTTCAAATTGTTAACTCCTGTATATTGATGGCTGCCAGATAATTTGTGTGATCCTGACTTGGTCTCCTTAGTATGTGAATTCTTTCTTTCTGGCTATTTTATATATATATATATACACACACACACATACATATATACATATACATATATATACACACATATACATACACACACACACACACATATATATGTATATATTTGACTTGGAAGCTCTGAATTTTGATTATGATATTTCTTGGAGTTTTTATTTTGGGGTTTCTTTCTAGAGGTGAACAGTGGATCCTTTCTATTTCCACCTTGTAATCTGATTTGAGAGATTCAGTTATCTTTTGAAATTTCTTGAAGCAGGATGTCTAGGCTTTTTTTGTCATCATAAATAGATGGTACTGTGAATTTTAAGGTTTTTTCCCCCCTTATTGATCTGTTTTCCAGGTCATGATTTTCTACAATATATTTTGCATTTTCTTCTTTTTCTGCCTTTTGTCTTTGCCTTAATATTTCTTTTTGCCTAATGAAATCATTGGCTTTCATATGATCCATTAAAATTTTTAGAGAGTTTGTAGCTAGGGCCAGGTCTCCTAGTTCTTATACCAAGGTCTTAATTCTCACTCCAGTTCTTCCTTCCATGGCTACATTTATTTTCTCACTTTTCTTCTCAAGCACTCTCATTCCATTTATTTTATAAAAACAACCTTTTAAACTTTTAAAAATTTATATTTGTTTTTATTTTTATATTTAACTTTTTCCAATTTCATGTAAAAACAATTTCAACCACTTGTTTTTAAAATTTTTGAATTCCAAATTCTGTCTTTCTCTCTAGTCTCCCTTCCCACCCTTCCTGAAATGATAAGCAGTTTGATATGTTATACATGCGTTATACATATGTACACATGTTATAAATGTTTCCACATTAGTCATGTTACTAAAGAAAACACAAACACACAGAGAATAAAGTAAAAATTAAAGTACATTTTTTTGCATTCTGATTCCATCAGTTATTTTTCTGTAGTTTAATAACATTTTCCCTCATAAGATTTGTGGAATTGTCTAAAGTTATTCACAGTTGATCATTTTATAGTATTGCTGTTTCTGTGTACGGTGTTCTCCTGGTTCTGCTCAGTTCATTTTGCATTAGCTCATGTAAATCTTTCCAGGTTTTTCTGAAAGCACGCTGCTCATCATTTCTTGTAGCACAATAGCATTCCATTACAATCATATAACACAACCTAGTCAGCCATTCCCCAACTGATGGGCATCCCCTCAATCTCCAATTATTTGCCACCACAAAAAGAGTTGCTATAAATAGTTTTGTACATATAGGTCTTCTTCCTTTTCCTTTTTATTTTTTTTAAATCTCTTTGGGATGCAGTTTATTAGAGGTTTTGATAAACCAAAGGGTATGCACAGTTTTATAGCCCTTTGGACATAGTTCCAAATTGCTCTCTAAAATGTTTGAATCAGTTCACAACTCCACCAATGGTACATCAGTGTCCCAGTTTTCCAACATCCCTTCCAACATTTAGCCAATCTAATAAGTGTGACATGGTACCTCAGAATTGTTGTAATTTGCATTTTTCTAATCAATAGTGATTTAAAGCATTTTTTGTCACATGACTATAGATAGCTTTGATTTCTGCATCTGAAATCTACCTGTTCATATCCTTTGATCAACTTAAAAAAACCCAAACTTTTGCTTCATCTCTTCCAAGAATTTTAGTTGAATTCATGTCCAAGTTGTGTTTTTCTCTGAGGCTTTGCTTGTAGATGTTTTGTAATTATTCTCTTCTGTGCTTCTGTCTTCAGCACCTGAACTGGTTCTTTTGCTGTTTTCTTGGTATTATTTAGTGTTAGGTTATTCCAGGATCTCTAGGACAAGCTAGGGACTTGCTAACTCACAGTGTTCCCAAAAGTGTCTGATCCAGAGCAAAATCTAATTTCTTCTCTTCCTTGTTTGAGCTCTGCAACTTTCTGACCTGGGTTTGGGTCTGTTCAAGAATAGAATTCTGATAGGCTCCATCTATATCAACTAGGAAAGCTTTGTTGGTTCAAAATGGCAAAATTGTAGAACCCTCAACTACTCATTTTGGTCTGGGTTACCTGCCATGGCAGTTCTTTTACAAGTTGGGCTTGATGTTAGAAGTGAGACTCTGCTCTTAAGGTTGGGATCTGAGCTGCCCACTTGTGGTAGGAGGCTTCTAACTTCCTCCTTTCTAGGTATACAGCCCAGGACCTTCCTACACAGCAAAGGCAGCTCTGCCTCACAGCAGTGCCCCTGGATCTGTGACCTATCATAGGTCAGTCAACTTCAAAGCTGCCATTTGACACCCATCCTTATCACAGTGTCCTGATATGGATCTGAAGATACCCCAATATATTTCTGGGACCTCCTTTTGTGTTTGTGGTGCTAGAACATTTGGTATGTGTTTCTACCCTGATCTCATCCTCAGTGTCAGCAAACCTCTCTGTCTCTCTGAGCCAGAAAAAGGACTCAGTAGGACCTTTTCTAGATTTCTCCAGCTCCACTAGGATCAGTCTAGTGCATTTTCTAGATCTTTTTGAGAAGTTATGAACTGGAGATGAAGTGCATTGCTCCCTTCTACTCTGCTATCCTGCATATATCCACTGGATTAAAATTTCAGATACTTTAGCACAATGTAATAGATATAACACAGGATTTCAAATCAGAGATCTTGGCTTCAAATTTGATCTTTGCTACTTATTGTTTGTTTGACTTTGGATTAATATTTTGACCTCTCTAGACATCATTTTCTTGATCTGTAAAATGAGACAGACTATATCATTGTTAAGGTCTCATTTAGCTCAAAATCTTATGACCTATTACATGCATGGATATTTGAAAGGTGTCGTATTCTCATATAATGTGAAAAAAATGAAATTAATATTTTAGATTTTAATGAGTAGCACATACAGAGAATTGGTCAGGGAACTAGAGTTTCTATCCACTTGGAATTCAATAGTAGTCTTGTCACTCTGGATTAAAATTGCACAGGAAAGTGTTTGAAAAATGTGTAATTGCTTGAGGAAATGCAGAAAAAAAATCCCACACCAAATTGAAGAACATTAATTACTTTAGCTTGGAATTAAGTTTCTTGTGCTTCTCTGCCTCCCATGCCCCACCCCCACCCCTTTTTGTTTGCTTGTTTTGTTTAGGGGGCTCTATTCTCTTCCCAACAAAATGATAGTTGAGCTTTCTTGGTAAGTAAACCTGATATATGCACATAATAGATAGAAACAGCTCTAAGAAAGCCATTAAAAACAAATAGATCTATAATTCACCAGCAAGAAGATATACAGTGGATGAGAATATTTCCTTCTATAGAGGTGGAGGCAAAAAATTGTCATAACTTATACTTTTCTCAAAATAGTAAAAATAAAAGATTCCTTGTCTCTGCATTTATGCACTGCTGATTCTGCTGAGGAGTGAAGTGCTTTCCAGGTATTGATTTTCTGTTGAAATGTGAATCTGCAGAAATTGCCCAAATGGATGGATAGAGAGGGGCTTATATGGTTTAAAGCAGCCTGTTTGTAGTTATTCAGGGAAACTTTAGGACAATCTGACAGCAGGTACCTTCTTCATCAGAGAATGTCGATTTGAGTTCCTAGATGGACTGAATATGTGCATATATCTGTGGAGAAGAATGGCAAGAAGTAGCAGAAAGGTCTGTGTAGTAGACCAGTTGGGATATAGTTCTTCCAATCAGCTATTTACAGCGTCTGGATATCACCACTGGGTTGCCAACACAGCAGTCTACAGAAATTATTGTGATGACATTGGCATTGTTTGCAAGGTCATTCTGACCGTGTAGACATGGGTGACGTTTTTCAGCAACCATTCTCCACTGCCTTATGAATGGTCAGTATTTTCAGAGAGACTCATAAGACTTATAGTTTGGAGAGACCTTAGTAATTATCTAGTTTACCTTTCTCATTTTATAGAAGAGATATAAATGCAAGGATTATTCATTATAGGCCAGTGAGTATATATTTGTATACCTTTGGACTAACAATTGCCCTTGAAATTCTAGGAACCTAATAAGTATTTTGAAGAGGATATGATTTTGACCTTTTAAGCCAATAGAATATTTTTCGATACAATTTCTAGTCTATCAACTTTTATTTGATAGAAGGGGAAACAGAGGTCCATAAAAATGTAGTAATTTACTGAAGTTAAATGAGTAGTAAATATCAGAAATGAACCAGGATCACCAAATTTTGAGGTTTGTTTTTTTTAACGTCATCATACTGTGCTTCCTCACATTTTTTGTCTAAAGTGAGGGAATAATGAGGGGAGTTACCTGAGGAATTTGGTGAACTTAAAGGGTGATAAGCCTTTATTTTTTATTTCGATTTTCATTTTGTAGTGTGTGGAAGTGTCCTTCGACATCTCCTAAAAGATGCTTTTTGTCAATGGGACCTCCCTGTTTTACAAGATGAACTGATTTGCTATTGTTCTGAAATGGACTATTTTCAGAGGGAATATGTTGACCTATAAAAAGGAACCTATAGGCTCTTTGTTTCCTCGCCTTTGTTTTTCCCTTTTATCTGAAAAAATCCAGAGAGAGTAAAACAAAGCGGGTTTCCCTCCTCAGTGGAAACCAAAGTACAGGATAGTTAAAATCTGGAGGACTTTAGGATCTTCTGGAAACTGGGGACCATCATAAATATGGGAGAATTATGTTCATTATTTAAGGATTACTCTGAATCTTTGGTGTGATTTTTGTGTTTTTATATGGTCTTGTGAGAACATGGCATTTTCTTTAGGCTGAAGATTGTCTTGCATCCAATATGTGTATGATTAACTTGATTGCTTCTGTGTGATCACAGGGACTTTTTCATTCACATCTGCAAAGACATATACAAAAGTTGTATTAAAAAATAAACTTCCCAGAATTAGTTCTGAGTGTGGGCATAATGAACCAAAGATATATTGATTTGTGGGTCATCCCTTAACATCAGTTCTGGTTCATATAAATTCAGAGCTTCTTGAGGATATGAGGCCATAGGTTGCCATGCGTATTTGTATGTGTAACTTGAAGCTAGCCTTACTATTTTTTAAAAAATTATATGTACCCAGAGCCTTGAAGACTAGAACATTATGTGAGATGAAATAAATCAACACAAAAACCTTGGAAGGGTGAATATTTTGTGTGCCACTAAGAACTTTGAGTCAAGTTGACAGTAGATGGGAGGATTCTGGTAGAAACTTTTTTTATATTTTCCAATAAAGTTTCATTTTGCAGTAGTAATATTGTATAAACAATCTCTGAGCTTAAAAGAATTTCTTAATATCTAAAGTTTCTTGTGCTAAATTCAAAAGGAAATACATGAATATTTTCCTCCTGTTTTCATTCTTCTTGGTTTAGGTAATCACTGGTTATTACCATTTGGTTAAGTTGATTCCGGGTGATCTTTCTACAAAAGGCAGTTAAGCCAACGGCGGAGACTATCCATGTATCTCCTAGCTCTGTTGCTGGCCTAAAAAGCCTGTGGATATTCAGAGAACATTTTTAGGCGTAAATGGAGAAGGCCTTGATGGTTTGGAGGACTGTTTGTCAGAATTCTGAAATGGATGTTCCTAGCTGAGTAGGCATCCAGTGGCTGATATGCCACCCATGATTGCTGTTTGTCTGTCTACCCTCTTGAAATCTTATATTTTATTCTTCTCATTCATATACTCTGGACTCTGCTTGCTTTTTCCCATAGGTTCCCTGCATTTTCTGGTTTCTAGGCTTTCTTCCCTCTGTTTCTCCAACCCAGACTACCCTTCTCTTTCTTCTCCACATGTCAAATTCCCATTCAATTCAAATGCTACTTCCTTCAAAGAGTCTTTCATGCTCCACTATGTGTGATGACCCATTCTGCCTTAGACAGGACACAACACTTTCTCTTATCCTAGGCTCTTACGATGTGTTCAAAGATCCCAAGATCATAGGATTACAGTAGGAGAGACTTTAGAGGTCATTGGAGTCCAATTCCCTTATTTTACAGATAAGGAAACTGGGTTTTTCATGTCTTTTTCACTTCAAGGCCAGTTTCTGCTGTACCATAAAATGCTACCATTTTGAAAAGGCAGAGGTCATAAGTATGTATGATGTGAAATAACACATCTCTTTCCAGTGAGAACAGGGGCTACACCTTTTCTGCACATAGGAGGTGTTTAATAAAGGTTCTTTCTCTGTGCCCCATACTTTCAAGGCCTATGCTAATATTGCTAGGTGTGGGTCTAGAAAGAGCTTCTAAGGCCCTAGGAACAAAACTTGACCTGGGGAAAACCAGGAGGCCTTTAAGAGAAGTCTGATCACAGGCAGGTACAGGTAAACAGGTATGTTGTGAGACCAGTTGAGAAAATCAGTTCATTCATCTCTTCATTTATTCCAAAAAAAGTCAGGAAACACTTCCTCTTCCAAAGTGCTTCACTGGCTGCTGAGGTAAGAAAAGGAAGACTTCTACAGAAATTAAGGACTTCTCTGACTTTGAGCAAGCTGGCAAGAAAAGGTAATATTGATTTATGAAAATTTTGGAAAATAAGATAACTTAAAGATTAGGCAATGCAGAGAATCAACTGCTAGGGAAGTTGGGTTCTGGTTTAGCTTGAAGCCCCCTGGAGCCCTTAAGATATTCCTGGTGTCCTGGGGAGATAACTAGGTCTTGGTACCTGACTGTATTCACCTGCGCTAGTTCCAGGACAAATATACCTCTGGGCTAATGGTGACCTGAATCTGGGAGTGACTAAGCATGAGCTACAGTAGTTATGTCATATAGGAAACAGAAGGCTAAGGATCAAGGGACTTGACTTTTCCAGTAACTAATTAGCTATGTAACCCTGGGCAAATCACTTCCTTCCTCTGGATCTGTTTCTTCATCTGTATAATGAGTCAAGGTGAAAATGTAGGTGTCATCCTTCTGTAAAATTCAATAAAATTATATAATTAATAAGGTTATAATACCATTGGGTCATAGATTTGCAACTGAAAGCAGCCAGTATTCTAGTTCCCTCATTTTCCTGATGAGGTACCAACATGATGCTATAGAGGTCAAGTGACTTGCCCAAGGCCACACAGGTGGTAGTAAATAGTACAGCTGGTATAAAGCAGATCCTTTAACTACAAAGACAACTTTCCTCCACTGAGCCTCACTGCCTCTAAACCACTCAAATAAGTATTGTTTATGACATTCTGCAGGGCAGTTAGGTGGGGCAGTGGATAGAACACTGGGCTTAGGATCAGGAAGACTCACCTTCTCCAGTTCAAATCTGACCTGAGACATTGTGTGACCTTGGTCAAGTCAATTAACACTGTTTGCCTCAACTTTCTTATCTGTAAAATGAGCTGGAGAAGGAAAGGACAAGCCACCTGAGTATCACTACCAAAAACAAACAAACAAACAAACAAAACCAAGCAAAAACCCGTATGGGATCACAAAGAATTGGTCATGACTGAAACTACTGGACCACAATAATTATCATTCTATAATTCTATGAGGTCATTTACCACTCTGGCATAATAGGTTGCATAGTGGATAGAGTACCAGGCCTAGAATCAGGGAGACCTGAATTCAAATACAGCTAAAAATATTTACTAGCTATGTAATTGTTGAACAAGTCACTTAACCTCTGTTTTCCTCAGTTTTTTCATCTGTAAAATGGGGATAATAGTTGTACCTATGTCCTATGGTTATTTGGAGGAGCAAATGAGATAATTGGAAAGTGCTTAGCACAGGGCCTAGCTCATAGTAAGTGCTGTGTAAATGTTAGTTCTTACTATTAATTAAGACTTACATTGCCCCTGAACCTCTTCCTGCCCCCTCCTACAAAGCCTTATCTCATTTTCCCCTGAATTATAATCATTTGCCTAAAAGTTTTATCTTCCCTACAACATAGTTCTCTAATAGCTGAAAAACTCTTTGTTTTGGACCTGGACCTGGTCATAGGTCTAGGGAAACCTGAGAAGAAATGCTTTCTAGTAATACATCTCAGCAGCTATTCAAGGCTAGAGAGTTAACGTGAATCACCAAGAAGTTGAGAGACTGGCCCAGGGTTACACTGCCAGGACAGGCAGAATTTGTAGCCTTCCTGACTCAGATACTGTTTTCTGTGCCCTGCTGTCTTTTATTTATCTTCCTATCCCCTGCAGTGCTCTGTCCATCATGTGCACTCAATATATTTTTGTCGAATTAGTGATGGAGAGAACCAGGCTATCACTCAGGAAACAGTGCTGCATATAAATAACATTTATCCATTTTTTAGTTGTCTTTTTTTTTGGCCAAAGTAAATTTGCAAATTGCATTAATAAGCAAATCAGTCCAGAGCCTGAGTCTGTGCATGTGCATATTTGGTGCCAGCTAGGCTGAGGATAGAGACTGTCCCTGCTCACCTCAGCACCCCTGTAAATGTAGTTGTCTATAAGGCCACATGGAGTCCTGCTGCTTCTCCCTCCCCTGTCTTCTCCTTCATCTCCAGCTCCTTCTACTGGCTTCTAATCCAGGCCCAGTGGAAATGAGCTTAGATTGAAGAGCTCTTTAATAATAACTCCTGTTTTTATACCATTTGAAGCCTTCTTTCCTTTGCACAGATCCCAGTTATTTTAGACTCTTAGACTCATAAGGACTCTTTTTTAACAACTACCCTGTAAGAAAGGTAGTGCAAAAATGATTATTCCTATTTTATAGATGAGGAAAGTGAGACCCTGAAAACTTAAGCACCAAAGGTCACATAGCTAGTAAATTGCAGAGATAAACTTTGAATCTGAAGTCCAGAGTTTGCCCTAAGTATAAGGAGGTTTGTCTCTCATATGTTACAAGGGGTGTCATGTGTGACTTGAAGGGAGACACAATAACCTCTTCTCTTCTCACCCTTTCCCGAGGGAGATTTTATTTCATGCTATGAGGGGAAGCAGGAAGCTGGGGGTGGGGCAGAAGCTTGGTCATTCAGATCTTCTTAGAAAGATAGGGTACTATGCTATCATTATAGTTGTTTGCTACCTTAAATATTGTTAGCCTAGGGGACGGCTCATGAAATTTTTTCCACTGGTGACTGCTTTTCAGATCTGAGAAGCTTATCATGTGACCTGATGAAGTGCCAGTACAATATTTACAGCACCAACCATGACTATAAATATTCCTGTATAGCCCTTGATTGAAAAATAGAACAGATTCTCCATATAGAGGACAGAAGCAAAACATTTATTTAGACATTAGAAAATCAAATCCCAACACCAGGAAACTGATTGCATCAAAGCAACATAAAAGTTAACATACCACAATGTAGTAGAGAGCCATACCATCCTTTAGCCTTCTCACAACCTAATATAAGATCAATATTTACTCACATACCTGACTAACTCCTTACCTGAGTCTCCTCTCTCTCCCACCATCTCTCTAGCTCTGACTCCTAGCTTCCTGTGGCTCTGCTCTACCCTTCAGCAAACTCCTCCCACCACTGGTTCCATGTGACTACATTCAGCCTACAAGGTGGCAGAATTTACTCTCAAAGCAGGGAAGTTTTTCCAATTCCCCCCTAGGCCTATTAAGAGCCAAGGAAGATCTTCAACTTCCAATTTCCATTACACCTGAGGGCATGTACAGTGCAAAGTGTGCATGTTTTGTGTTCAGAATCAAGGCTTCAGTGAAGTTGTACATGGGTACGCACGGCCAGAAACACCTTAGATTCATTATATGTTTGATTTTTAAGTAATTTTTGGTCATTGCATGAGTTTTTTTATTTAGTTTTTTAAACTTCTATTTATTTTCAGTTTATATCATTCATTTCCATGAGATTTTTATTTACGAATTTTCTCCCTGTCTTTCCCCTACCCACCACCCCAAAACAGCAATCCCACTGTATACCTCCTCCCCCAATCAGTTCTCTCCTAAATCCTCCCCCCCCGTTACCCCTCTGACTTTCCATTAGGGCAAGATGGATCTCCGTAGCCCAGTACCTGTATATTACCCTCCTTCCTATTCCACCCCCAACTTGTTCTATTCTCTACTTTGTCCTTGTCCCTTTACAATAGTGTGTGCTTCTAACAACCCTCTCCCCCAACCTGCCCTCCTCTCCATCCTACCTCCTCTCATCCCCTTCCCCTCTACCCTGTTGTAGGCCAAAATACTCAATTTAGAGTATATGTCATTCCTTCCCTAAGCCAACTTCAACGAGAGTTAAGGTTGACTCATTCCCTTTTGCCTTCCTATTCTTCTCCTTCATTGTAACAAATATCCCTTGCCTCTTCTATATGAGAGGATTAACCTCATTCTGTCTCTCCCTGTCTCCTCTCATACTATTCCTCTCCCACCTCTCAATTTTACCTTTACAAATATTATCTCATCCTGTTGAATTGATCCTGTGCCCTCTGTATATGTACACACTCACATATGTAATCATGAGCATATATAACCTCCTATATAGACATATGCATACATATGTATACACACACACATACATACATACATTTATCTTCCCTTCAACTATCCTCATATTGAGAAAAGTTTCATAAGTTATAATTATCGTTTTTCCATGTTGGCATGTAAATAGTTCAACTTTGATAAGTTCCTTATAAATTCTTTTCCATGTTTACCTTCTTGTGCTTCTTAAATTTGAATGTCAAATTTTCTATTCAGTTCTGGTTTTTTTCATCAAGAATGCT
>JAQQSW010015579.1:0-11857 GCA_028646575.1 Pseudocheirus occidentalis | reverse complement strand
GCTGCGAAGAGCCCCGCCTGCTGCGCTGCCTGTAGCAACAGATGGGCTTTCTGTCTTGTAGAGAGTTTTGGAGCTTGAAAATCTGTTTAGCGTCCCATTTTATGAGTTTTTCAGCGTGTTTGTGTGGGAGCTGTGGTGCTTTGCTGCTTCTACGCCGCCATCTTGGCTCCCTAACTCTCTATCATTTAGATCTTAAGGGACCTTAGAGGTCAAGTGTAAGCCTCATTTTACAGATGGTGAGGCATAGGTACTCAAAAATGAGGACTCCCCTGGGGTCAGCTGTGCCTTGTTCCCTAGGGCTGGGGATTCTCTGCATATTTGATAAGAGGTGTGTTTGGAGATGGGAGTAGGGGAAGGAGGAGCAGAGAACCATCTGTGACCTCCTCAGGGCAGCATTCTACTCTCCACCACTGTTACCCTATATGCATATTTAGTTGGCAGCCTCACTGCCCATCAGAAATATGCCATCTCATTTCCATTTTGATTAATAGGCCCTGTTGTCAGCCTTCCTTTGAACTTTAAAATATCTTAGTATGGTTAAAAAAATTGTATCTGAAGCAGTCTTTCTTAAAAGCACTTTGGAACTATCAACAAAAAGTCACTGAACCATGCAAGCCTTTGACCCAGCAATACTGCCACTAGACCTAGAGCCCAAAGAGTTCAAAAAAAGAGAAAAAGAACCCATAAGAGTGATAAAAGAGGAAAAGGACTAACATGGACAGAAAGATTTATAACAACTCTTTTGTGGTGGAAAATAACTAGAAACTAAAGGGGTGCCCATCAGTTAGTGAATGGTTGAACCAAGTATGGTATATGAATGTAACAGAATATTACTAAGCCATGAGAACTGATGAAAGGGATGCCATCAGAGAAACCTGGGATGACTTTTACGTCTGATTTGGAGTGAAGCAAACAGAACCAGGAAAACAATTTGTACCCTGGAAGTGTAAACACAAACATGTCTGAAATATTTTAAAATTCCAGTAAATTCAGTGATCGACCATGTTTTCAGAGGACAGATGAACTGTCTTGCCCACCTCCTGACAGACAGAGAGGTGATAGACGCAAGATGCAGAATGAGACATGTATTTTAAGACAGGACCAATGCAGGTTTTGCTTTGCTTTACTATGCGTGTTTGTTATAAGCACTATGTTTTTATTTTCCATTGAAGCTTGGGGGGGAGGGAGAAAGAGAAAAATAAATTTTTAATTGAAAAAATAAAAGCTAATTTATTTTTTAATAAGAAAATTATTCAGATGAAGAGATAAAAGACTTGGTTTTCAATTCCAGCTTTGCCACTAGCTCTGATTATGACCTAGAGCAAGATATTTAAGCTCTCTGGGTCTCAATGTCTTCATGTTTTCCCTTTTGTAAAAAGTTAGAGGGAAATAAAATAGATACTTGTTCACTGAAAAAAATGTTAGGAGGTAGCATGGTACAGTAGAAAGAGTAGTTAATGGGTCGAAAACCAAAGGTCCTCAGTTCAAATTCTGTCCCTACTACTGCCTAGCTGTGGGACCTTGAGGAAGCTACTTAATCCTTCTAGGCTTCAACTTCCTCATCTGTAAAATGAGGTGGAACTAGATTAGCTGGCTTTTAATGTGTCTTCTTCCACTCCATCAACGACCCTGTGACTTTTCACCTTCGTTGGCTTGCTTCTGGCCATATATAACCACATCCTTCCTGTACTCTTTCATCTCTTCTCCATCACTGTCAAACTGGCTTCCCTTCCTACATCCCTGCTTCACAACTCAAAATCCCCATTCTAGCATAGCTATGCCAAGCCCAGGTACCTAACTGACTGACAATATGGTGTCTAGATGCTTAATCCCCATGAACTAAACTATTGAGCCAATGCTGGCAACACAAGTTTATTTTAAAGGGGGTCACGAGGCTAAAATGCTTCTCTTTGACCCTGACTTGCTTTCCAGCTAGGGATATTGATTTCTACATTACACAGCTAAAGTTGTCCGTGCTTTCACCAGTATGTTCTACAGGCCTATAATGGCAGTGATTCCAAAGAAATTACTGAGCCAAACATTCATGCTGGTCCTACCATTTCTCTCCAACCAAGATCTTAGAGCTGACAAGAGGCATATGGTGTAGTGAAGCCGGGTTCAAATCCTGACCCTGCTACTAACTTCCTATCCTCACAACCTAAGGCACAGAAACTTCTTGCAAAAGCAGGGATTACTGCATTTGTCATCTTTTCGTCCCCAGTGCCTGGTATATAGTAGGTGATTAAAAAATGTGTGTTGATTTATTGGTCACTTTCCCTCTCTTTGGCTCAGTTTCTTCCATAATGGCTATGGATAGCAGCAACAGCAGCATCACATTATTTCATTTCACTTGATCCTTAGGGTCTTTGGGACATTGAGGCGGAGCCATAAGTGCACAGAGCACCAGGCCTGGAACCAGGAAGAATAATCTTCATGAATTCAAATCTGGCCTCAGATGCTTACTCACTGTTTGACCCTGGGCAAGTCACTTAACCCTTGTCTCCATTTCCTCATCTGTAAAATGAGTTGGAGAAAGAAGGCAAACTACTCCAGTATATTTGCCAAGAAAACCCAAAATTAAGTCACAAAGTGTCAAACACAACTGAAAGGAATGAAAAAGAGCAAATTACAATTCTTCAACATGTCAAATCCCACCCTCTAACAATCGGGGCAGCAGGTGCTTAGATGACCAAGGACAAAGAGGAGATCCACCACCATTCCAATATGCTGACAGAGGAAGGCACCTACCTTTACAGGAGGACTCAAGGGACTTTATTGGAATGATCCTCAATGCATAAAAATATTTCATAGGGTATAGAGTTAGAAGAGACTTTAGAAATCAAGTCCAATGGAGGGGAGATGATGCTGAGGTCAAAGTGGTTTCTCTATATAACTTAAATCCAAGTCAGTCAATAAGCATTTATTAAATGCCTACTAGGTCCAGTCAATGTGCAAAGTTCCAGGAATAAAAAGAAAGATAAAAGACAGTGTCTACTCTCAAAGAGTTTACAATCTAATGAGGAAAAAAATTTATAAATAACTATGTACTATAAGATGGACACGAGATAAATCGGCAATAATTAATAGGAAAGGCATTAAAATTAAGAGGGATTGGAAAGGCTTCGTTGTAGAATTTAGGGCTTAAAAGAAGCCAGGAAAGACAGAAGACATAGATGAGGCGGCAGAATATTCCTGGCTCCCCCTGAAGAGTCAGTGAAAACGCCCAAAGTTGGAGGCAGAGTATCTTGCTAGGGTAATAGGAAGGAGACCAGTGGCACTAGATTGAAGACTATGTATAGGGGGTGTTTAAGATGAAAGAAGATCAGAAAGGTATGTGTAGGGGGGTAGGGTTTGAAGGGATTTTGACACCAAAGCAAATATTTTATATTTTATCCTGGAGGTGATAGGTACCCACTGGTGTTTCCTGAGTAGGGGTTGTAGGGTAACAGTGATTGGGACCTGTGCTTTAGGAAGATAATTTTGGTAGGTGAAGGGAGGACAGGCAGGAATGGGGAGAGATATGAGGCAGAGAAACCACCCAGGTGGCGTCACTATGAGACAAGAGAAAGAGGTTGTGTTCCAGAGATATTACAAAGGTAAAATCGATAGACGTTGGCAACAAATTGGATATGATGGAGAGGGGGCACTAGATAGTGAGGAATCCAAGATAACACCTTGAAAGCCTGAGAGACTAGTAGGATGGTGGTGCCCTCAACAGGAATAGAGAACTTTGGAAGAGGGGAGTGTTTGAGAGGAAAGATAATAAGTTCAGTTTTGGACATGTTGAATCTAGGATGTCTACAGGACATACACACTGCTTGAGATTTCTAATAGACAGTTGGAAGTGCATGATTGAAGCTGAGCAGAAAGGTTAGAGCAGCATAAGTAGATTTGTGAATCATCAGTGTAGACAAGTTAATTGAATCCTTGAGAGCTGATGAGATCACCAAATGAAATAACGTAGAGGAGGAAAAAGAAGAGGGCCCAGGACAGAACTACAATAATTTCACTGTTGTCTAGCACACATCTCTCCATCTTATCCAAAAGAATACCATGGACCTGATCCGCAAAGATGGCAGAGGAAGAGGAAGAAATATAACCTAACTGTACTGCTCAAATTAAAATTCAGGAGCATCTTCCCTCATAGTCACCAGGAAACCAGAGCCATCTTTTCAGCCCACAAATTTGACCCATGGTCAAGTGACTAGAGTCTGGATTGTGGACATAGCCCTCAAGCTCCAAACAGGACCATAGAACTGTTAGCCTGATGGTAGAGCAGGATCCCTAACTTAGCCCCCTGGGCCTTGAACCAGGATAGACCAGGAGCTCTGCTTCTCTAACTTCAGAGGAAGAATTCTGGACTCAACTCAATTCAGAGTAGGAGTAGCCAGCATGGTAACATTGCTACTCTGTCCCCAGAACTGGACCTAGTTTTGTGTAGCATCTTACTCTAGGCTCTCAACAGGCCTGAACTTGTGTACTTTGCAGATAGTTGGCACATGCTAAGGCAGGTTACAAGTTAAGGCAGCTCTAACCCCATTTCTGGAATTCAATCCTTTCTCCCTCATCACCTCCCATATACATGGCTCTAATGTCCTCCTAATTTGTGTTTCCTGCCTCAAGTCTCTCCCTGGGGCAACTAAGTGGTGCAGTGGAGAGAGTGCCACATAAGACCTGGAGTCAGGAAGATTCGTCTTCCTGAGTTCAATTCTAATCTCAGACACTTTCTAGCTTGTGTGACCCTGGGCAAGTCATTGAACTCCATTTGCTTCAGTTTTCTCATCTGTATCTTTGCCAAGAAGATCCCAACTGGGGTCATGAAGAATCTGACGTGACTGAAATGAGTGAACAACAAACCAAAGCCTCGAGTCTTTTCCTATCCAGTCTGTCCTACACATTTCTGCCAAAAGAATTTTCCTTAAACACAGATCTGACCTTGTCACATTGCTATTCAATCAACCCCAGTGGCTCCTATTGCCTCTAGAATAAAATAGAAACTCTTTTGTTTAGTTTTTTAAAGCCCTTCAGAATCTCATCCCAATCTATTGTTCCAATCTCATTTGACATTATCCCCTTACCACATGTGGTGAAGTAACCAAGCTGGTCTTCTCTCTCTTTCTCCCACAGGGTCCTCTATCTCTCAATGAAGTGGCTGCTTTTTTACCTATGCCTCAAAGCCCCATCTTCCCTTCAGATGCAGCTTGGGCACCCTCTTCTGCGTGAAGACTTTCCTTATTCATCATCATCATCAAGATCATTATTACTGCTACCACCATGATCACCATCACCAAGCATTTACTAAATGCTTCTAATGTAAGAGGCACAAAACAGGAAATTCTAAGAGAGAAACTTCTGGTGCCCTCCCTCCCAAAAGACCTTATATGTAACTACTTTGTATGTATTTATATTTATCCACTTTGTATACATACTGTATATATATTTCTATTATTTTCCCATTAGAATATAAGATAGTTACAAGTAGAAATTGTTTCATTCTTTATACTTGTATCCCCAGTGCCTGAAACACAGGAGGCACACGATAAATGCTTGTCAGTTTATTAACGGATTGACTAGATGACTTCTGAGTTTCTTTCTAGCTGTAAGTCTACGATACTTTTCACATACCTAAATCTCAACTCTTTTACAAATGGAAGTGATCTCAAAGCTCTTTTTACCCACTGTAGGTGTTCTCTGTGTGTGTGTGCTTGTATCTTATTTGCTAAAGTACATAAACTTCTTGACTTTAGGAAAAGCTAAATTTTACTTATTCTCTTTTCCCCAGTTCTCTATCACCCTACTCCTTAGTGTGATGCACATTGTACATATTTGTTTGGTTCTTGCCTCCCACATTAGACTGTGAGCTCCTTGAGGACAGGGATTGCCTTGTGTGTCTTTTTGTATCCCTAGCATTTAGCACAACATCTGGCACGTATTGTTGTCGACTCAATTACATCTGACTCTTTAAAACCCTACGTGTGATTTTCTTAACAAAGATACTGGAGTGGTTTTGCCATTTCTTTCTCCACCTCATTTTATAGATGACAAAACTGAGAGAAACAGGGTTAAGTGACTTGCCCAGGGTCATACTGCTAGCAAATGTCTGAAGTCAGATTTGAAATCATGTCGCTCTGACTCCAGGGCCTAGTGCTCTAGCTGCCACATCACCTACCTGCCCATCTGGCAGATGCTTAATTAATGTTTATTCACTGACATTTGACTTACATGGAAAACCCTGAATAATAAAAAATGCCATATACTTTAATCAAGTTTAAAGGTTTGCAAAGCCTTTAAAGGCATTATCTCATTCAACTCTCACAATAACTCTCTAAAGTAGGTACTGTGGTGTTATTATTCCCATTTTATTGTTGAAGAAACTGAGGCTAGGAGGTTAAATGACATGCACATATCACAGCCAAACTTGGAGTTTTCCTCAGCTCTCAGCCCATTGCTGTTTGCACTATACTGTGGTGACTGTCTCCCTTCATAAACACTTGTAAGGTGAATATTGACTCTTGAGAAAACTGCATCACAACACACCCTGATGAGAGATTTTGAGTTCAGCCATCCCAAAAAATGATGGATGCAGAAGTAAGCAAAATGTTGCTTTCATAAGAACAAAAATCCATACCAATGATAGATAAGTCACTTCTTTCAAGCATGTAACCCTAAATAGTCTATTCATATTCAGTAGGTTCCAGTAGCCTTCTTAGCCAGGAGTCAGTAACTGTATACGCTCTAAAATATTGGATCAATATCTCAAAATTGTTTTTTTTAAATCATCAGAATATTTCCTACAGCTCAAATTGTTTAGAATCTACCCTAAATGATGTACTGAAATCTCAGACTGTTAAGAGATGGAAAAAAACGTAAAGACCAATGGGTCCAATGTTCTTATTTGATGGGTGAAGAAACAGAGACAAAGAGAAGAGAAGGGCTTTGCATTACCAAGAAATGAGACTTAGAAAGACTAGAATCTGGAAGATAGGAGCTCCAGCCCAGGGCTTGAAAATGACTCACCATAACCAATTCTATGCTTATAGCTCCCTCAGAACGGACTGTTTCATCTCTGAAAACGGGAAAGCCTTTGTCTATCCAAGTCACATAGCAATCAGTCTGTTAACATGCCTTTAAAACTCTCTGCCCCCTTTCTGCTCAGCAGGATGCAGGACAAAGCAGATTTCAGGTACAATTACTCCATCTCCTAATCACTAACACATTCTGGACTCTCTTATTGAAAAATTAGTTAAGAACTTCTCAAGGCAATTTGTAGCTTCCGCCAATCTATCATCAGCCTGAGTTTTTACTAGATAGGAACTCTTCAGCACCTGCAACTGTTCACTGCTCTTTTCTCCAGTACTAAGGACAGCTCCTCTCTAGCCTTGATTCCATCCCCTCTCATCTCTTCTAGGACTTGGCACAATCATCTTCCTGCTCTGTCTCCTCCTCCCCCCCCCCCATCCCCACACACACTTCATCATAACTGCCGCTTAACTTCCCATAGGAGGTACTTAAGAAGTAGTTGTTGAATAGAAACTCATTGAAACACCTATGAACCAAAACATCTAAGCTGGCTAGGCTAATATTGTTGTGAAATTACAGTGGGCAGGGGTGTCCCAAGGTGTAATTTCAGTTCTATACACTATCCACAAGGCTGCGTGCTGGTCCCTACCTTTGTGACTTAATGGTGAGAGACAAACATGATATAATGACTGGCTCAAGGCTTCAGTGTTATCATCACCACCAAAACCATCACTTCCAAAAAATACATGTGAGTACCAGCTATGTGCAGAGCACCACATTCAGTATCAGGGGATACAGATAGTATAAGATACTTTCTCTACCCCCTGAGGAATGATCTTGCACAATCCATATGCCCCCACAGGATCTGGTTTCTTCCTCTATAAAATGAAGATACAGAAGACGGTGTGTTTAAGCCAGTTTAAAAGTCATCAAATACCTGCTGTGTGTGATGCCTTGTGTTTGGCACTGGGGATACAAGAATAGAAAGCTGATACAACTCTTGTTATCAAGTACTTTAAAACCCAACATAGAGTATGAGACCTGCCACTCTTATCTCCCACTTGTGAGCCTTTGCACAAGGCACCCTTGTGCATGCTGGGCACTTTCTCCTCAGATCCCTGGTTTCCTGGCTAGTTTTTTTTCATGGCCCAATTCAGGAACCACTTTTTTGCTTTCATCTCCAGTTACCCTATATTTACTTTTTCTTATCCATGATACATTCTCTCTCTCCCCAAAAAGAATGCAAATTCCTTCATGGCAGAAATTATTCATTTTTTGTCTTGATATCTTAAATATCTAGTATTATATTTTGCATATAGTAGGCACACAAATATTTGTTGAATTTAACTCAATTAGGACAGGTATTCAATGGACTTATATAAGGTGTCAAGGGCAAAGGAGAGGTCAAAGTAGGCAAAGTGATAAAAGAAACTAAAAAGGGAAATCATTTCAGCTGGGGGAAGAGAAAAGCCTTCATGGAGAGGGTGGTAGTAGCTGGGTGTAACTGGAAGGAAGAGAGGAATTTTGATAGGTGGCAATAAAGAGGAAGTATGTACTAAGCATGAAGTCTAGTCCCTATGAATTCTTGGAGGTGGAAGGGGGTAAGGAACGAAACCAAGGGAAATAGCAGTTAGTACAGTTTGGCAAGAGTGCATAAAAGGGAAAAGAGTGAAAAGATGTCGGAAAAGTAAGTTAAGACAATTGTAGAAGGCCCTGAATGTGAGGCTAAAGAGTTAGAGTAGAAAATCTCCAAATGTGAACTAATTAATGATAATGGTAACATCAATTGCACATTAAATCTTAGTGGGCTTTCCAAAGCACAAAGTCTTCCCTAAAACACCTATCCTAAAGAAGGCTACCCCCTCTAGGCTTCTTGGTTTCAGCAGGCCAGACAGAAGTCATTATGACAAATCTCAGGGGTCTTCTAGTAGCCAAAAGACCACCTGAGGTCTGAGTGGACCCTCGATGCTACAAACTATTCATTATCATCCTCTATATGCCAGACACTCAGTTAAACTGTGAAGTCCCCACTCTCAAGGAGCTGAAGGCCTTTAAAGGAAAATGAGATATATTTACAAATAACTATAACAAAAATTAGAATTAATATGGGCATTATCCTTGTAGAGCGGAAAGAGTTCTCACTCTGAAGTCAGAGGTTCTGAGTTCAGATCTCACCGAGAATTACCAGCTGTGTGACCTGTAAAAAAAGTCATTGATTTTCCCTTGACCTTAGTTTCCTCACCTGTGAGAGATCAAAGGGAAAATTCACTTAATTAATTTAAGTCTAGGGACACAAATCAGGAAAGTTCTTGTGGAGGAAATGGCATTTGGGTTGGATCTTTAATAGAAGGACTTCAATGTGGTAGGAGAGGTATGAATAATTGACCTACAATGGACAGACTGCTGGCTGGAGTCATAGGAGCTGGGTTCAAATCCCATCTCTTGTGCTTATTTCCTGCCTGACTCTGGACAAGAATCTAGTTAGGCCTAGATTTCATCTGTACTACACGAAGGTTGGATTGTATGTCCAAGGTTCCTTCTAGTTCTAGAACCATGAGCCTATGAATATCATGAAGATGAACCTTTATTCACATACATGCACACATGCACATGCCCCTTCTTGCCTCTCTACAGCACTGACTAATAAATGCCACTTACATTAATGAGCCTTACTATTGCATTCACACATTCCCAAGAGCCACCAGCCATTCATCTCTTTAAGAGGGTGTACCTCCTTGAAAATGACTGATAAAAAGCATCCTTTCAGATGGCAGATTCAGGGGTCAGGTAAATACAAAGGGAAAGAGATTCTCTAAGAGCACCAATGTTAAATGAGCCTGGCTAAAGCTACCTCTGCATAAGGCATTGGGCATGACTGCCTTAAGGAAGTCTGACTAGGAAAGGCACACTCTTTAACAGAGTCCAATTCACCAGCTGGAGAGGAAATCTAGCCAACTGAATTTATTTCCAGAATGCTCAATATACCAACCTCACTTCCTGAGAGACACAGGCCAAGCAGCACAGACTAATGGCAAGAACACTGGCCCAGGAGGCACGAGACCTATATTCTAACTGTGATATTGCCTCTGACCTAATGGGTGTCCTTGGGCAAGACACTCTTCCTCTTGGGCCTCAGTTTCCCTTCTGTTAAATTGGGGAGAGGAGTGAAATAGACTAAATTGTCCCTAAGGCACTTCTAAGCTCTCATTTTTAGGCCTATGAAATGTAGCCCCTAGTCAGCACACAATCAGACCTCAACGAATTAGTCACATCATTTCTATCCAGCCTTGTTATACTTCATTCCCCTTCACAGGCACTATGATTCAGAGATCCAGAGACCCTGGGCTACTTGTTGTTCCTTAGACACAGCACACCAACTCCTGACTCATGTCTTTTCAATGGCTATCCTCCATCCCTGGAATGTCCTCCTTCCTTGCCTCTGCCTTTCTTCAGGACTCAAATCCCACCTCCTGCAGGAGGTAATTCCCAATCTTCACGCCTCCAACCTTCAATGCAATGTCTTCACTCTGATATTGCCTTGCGTTATGCCCATATATATCTTGTACATGTCTGTTTAAAAACCTATTGTCGGGGGCAGAGCCAAGATGGCAGCACAGAAGCAGCAAAGTTCCACAGCTCCCACACAGCCACCCTGAATACCCATAAAATATGACCCCAAACAAATTCTAAGGCTCTCAAACTGACAAAAATACAGAAAACACATCTCTCACTGAAGGCAGATCAGCAGGATGGGCTCATTCGGCAGGCTGTGAGCCGAGGCTAGTCCAGCCTGAAAGCAAAACACAGCCAGATCCCAGGGCTGTCGGGAGAAGCCGAGCCGAGCCACAGCTGGTCTACAAGAGGGAAGATCTACTACACCTCCAGCAAACTCCACATCTACAAAGGCATGACAAATAAGGATTGGAGAAAGGCAGCTCAGCAGCAGGGGCTCATCACTGTGGGCAGGAGCCGCGACCAGCCCAGCTGGAAACCAAAACCAAAACTGCGGCCAGGCCCCAGGACAGTCAGGAGGAGCCAAGCCGAGCCAAGCCACAGCGTGAGTCTACCCCAGGGAGCAGATCTACAGCACCTGAAGGGCTCTTCACATCTAACAAGTCAGGATTAGAAACAGTCAGTGAAAGTGAAACTTTGAAGCTAAATTTGGGGGAGGAAAAGCAGCTCAGCCAATCTGCCCCCAGGGCAAGGAAGCAGTGGGGGAAGGGCAGGAACTGCTGTAACCAAACAGCTGCCTCCACTGGGCTGCTTCACAGTCCTTGGCCTATGGACCCCGCAGGGGGGCTGAGTCGATTGATCAGGACCAAGTGCTCTTGCATTGAGCGGCCTGGATCCAGATTGTGGTCTTGGGTGGTGGTCCTGGGGTGCACTCTCAGCAAGCCAAAGCTGGGGGGGGCTGAAACACCCCCCAACAGCTCCAACAGCTGGGAAAACCCCAGCAATTTGGAACAGAGCTTTCCCCCCTGGAAGCAGAGATCTACAAAGCTAAAACAAACAAACAAAAAAAAACCAATTAATTGACTGGTCAACATGAGGAAAAGAAAGCAAAATAAGAACAGCAATAAAACTCTAGGATCCTTTTTTGTGGACAAAAAGGATCAAAGCATGGAATGGGGGGAAGACAACACAGTCAGAACTCCCACACCAATTGGTTCCAAGATACTTGAAAAATGCCTACAAGCTATAGATCAACTGAAAAAGGACTTTGAAAAGCAAATAAGAGAAGTGGAGGAAAAACTGGGAAGAGAAATGAGAATGATGCAAGAAAATCAAGAAAAGAGAGTCAACAACCTGATTGAAGAAAACAACACTTTAAAAAATA
>JAQQSW010015578.1:0-11857 GCA_028646575.1 Pseudocheirus occidentalis | reverse complement strand
AGTGAATAGAGCACCGGCCCTGGAGTCAGGAGTACCTGAGTTCAAATCCGGCCTCAGACACTTCACACAAAAACTAGCCGTGTGACCTTAGGCAAGTCACTTAACCCCAACTGCCTTCCAAAAAATAAAAATAAAGAAGTTAGGAAAGGAGGAAGAGTTTAGGGAAAAGATAATGAGTTCAGTTTCAGAATGGCTGAGTTTAAGATGTCTACTGGACATCTAGTGTGAGACATCCAAACGGCACTTGGAGATACGAGCCTGGAGGGTGGCAGGGAGGTTTTGGTTAGTTAAGTAAATTTGAGAATCATCAGCATAAGGAAGATAATTGAATCCTGGAGAGCTGATGAGATCACCAAGAAAAATAACATAAAGAAAGAAGAAAAGGCCCAGGACAGAGCTTTGAGCAACACATACAGTAGATGGCTTGGAAGATCATGAAAAATTGTCAACAAGCATTTATTAAGTGCTTACTATGTGCCAAGAACTGGGACTACAAATACAAGCAGAAACAAAGCCTCTGCCTTCAAGAAGCTTATAATCTAAAGGGTAAACACATAAAAGGAAGATGAAAAGAAGGACAATGAAGGTACCTTGATCTGTGGCATGGCCCGGAAAAGAAAGTCCAGGAGATTCAGGAGCACAGCCTAGAAAGGAATGAAGACAAGCTGGCCTGTATATCCTTCTTAAAATGAGGTTCTGGAAAAAACCATCCAGTCAGATAGAGTGGCCACAGGCCACAGCATGTGTATGGACATGTGTATGTAAGGAGTCTCCAGCATGAATAAGTTTCTGGGACATGGAAGAGTCAGAAGTACAGCCTAGAGAGGAATGAGAAGACAAAACTAAGAAGGTAGAGTCCAAGAGGTAGGAGAACCAGAAGAAAGCATCATCACCAAAACCTACAGAGAAAAGAGGGGGATCAACAGTGTCAAAAGCTGCAGAGAAGTCCGGAGAGAGGAAGATTGAGAAAAGGCCTTTGGATTTGAACAATTAAGAGAACATTTGTAACTTTGGAAAGTTTAAATTGAAGATGAGGTCAAAAGCCAGACTATAGAATATTAAAAAGATAAGAGGAAAGGAAGGGGACTTTAGTCATAACAGAGAGGAAAGATAAGGGATGATAAGTAGGATTTATGGACAGATCAAATGAGGGTTTTTTAAGGATGGGGAAGACAGGGGCATGCTTGCAGGTAGTAAGGCAGCAGCCAGTAGACAGAGAATTATTAAAGATAAATGAAAGTAGGGATGAGAGAGTCTGTTGGAGGAGAAAGAATGGAATAGAATCACTTGTCCATGTAGAGGGCTTTGCCTTGACAAGGAGAAATGCCACTTCTTCAAGTAAGAGAAGGGTAAATGTGAAGCCAGTGGCAGAAGGCATTTGAGTAATGAAAGAGCTCTCTCCAATGGCCTCAATTTTTTCAATTATATATGAGGCAAGGTTCTCTCAGCAGACAAGAGGGGCAGAGTTGGGAGGTTTGGGGAGGGATGAAAAAGCTTGGAAAAGTTTCCCAGGTGAGTAGGGGAGTAAGCAGATTAGGAGAGGGTGTAAAAGGATTACCTAAGCCTAGTGAGAGTCCAGTAGAAAGTACATAACATAAATTTGTAGGGAACTAGGAAGTTAGAGGAATATTAATTGGATTACAGGAAAGAGCACAGCTTGAGTTCTAGGGCCTGCTAGATAAGTCTCCCATTTTTCTTTAAAATCCTAGTATTTCTAGTTTCTTACAAAGTAAGACTGTTCCCTGGGGATACAAAGTGATGTCAGTACTAGGTCAAGTTGTGTAAACAGTAAGGACTTTTCTCATGTTATTCCAGAACTGTATTCCTCAACAACTCCACCAAAAGTATTTTTATTCAATTCAATAACCATGGATTGTTTCTATTATGTTCCAGGGGTGCTAACCCACACATTAGTGCGTGTCTTCCAGGAGACACTTCGTAGCTATTTTGTTGAGTTAAAATAGAAGCCAGTCTAAAAAGAGACCCAACTCTCTACCCCTAGGTACAAATCCCCAAACCCTACTTCACAATTATCAGAACTGAAAGCTGCCACTGATGCTCATAGTAAGTCACTCTCACCCACCAGGAAAAGCATAAAGGGTAAGGGATTTATCGAGTCAGAGGCTCCGATTCCATTTGGATCCTTAAGCAAGTCAGTTACTGTAAAATTATCACTGGATCGGACGAGCTGTAAGGTCCCTTTCAGCTCTAAATCACAGGATGCTCGGACCAGCTCTCTTGCCCAGAGAGGCCAGTCATGGTTGGGCACTGAGACTGAGTACACGAGGACTGGGTTAGTTACTGCTCCACTTCGGGGGCTCCCGCAAGTCCAACCTAGACTACCCCAGCCCCAGAGAGCCTTCTGGCACTGAAAGAGCTCCCCAAACAAGGAGGGAAAAACAAATCCCCATCGAGTACACCGTGGATCCCTTCTCCCCTTCCAACACCCCAAAATTTTAAAATAATCCTTTTCTTTGGGGGACGGTGCTGAACCTCAGCCTGGGGGCGAGTGAGGCTACCCTGACTCAGACACTATAAGCTCAAAACTGGAAGGGCTACTACGGGTCAATTAGTACGAATCCCTCATTTTAAAAAGAAGTTTACTGAGGTTCCGAGTTCCAAGCCTTACCCAGCTGCAGAGCTTGCACGTGAGGTTAAGAGGCGGGGCACACGTGGGTCTGGTGCGGCAGTGACCCTTAACAGTCCCAGGACTTCCCCCGGACTGGACTAATTTTCACCAACCACCTCCCCACCTCCCCACCCGCCAACCCCCGCCACTTTCCTCCAGTCTCACCCTGTCCTGGAAGAGGAATTCCCTCTCCTCTGGTTCAGCAGCGACAAATGTCCGTCCTGGCAGCTTGTACAAAGAGAGGAAATATACTACATATCCCGAAGTGCAGTGCGGCACAGTAAAGGTCGAAACAGGGACTTTCGGCATTCTGGGAATTGTAGTCACATTCATTGCAGCAGCTGTGGATCCTGATTGAAGCTATACATTTTGGCTTTCTCGGCCAGTCATTGGCTGTATAATCCGGATACATTCAGAACTTTCACTTGTAAACAGCTGTTTGTGGTGTGGTTTTTTTTTTTCTGTTGCTATTGCAATAAGTCTGGAAAGTAGGCATTCTTTTAGTGACTTTTGTGTAGGCATTCAGTGTGACTAGACTGAACTCTTTTAATGATTATCAGACACATTTAAGAGACTGCAGTGTTACTAGGCTTGATGTAACCAGTACAATGCTGCGTGAAAACAGGAGCATTTGGAGGAACTTACCATCTATTGGGAATTATTTTCCACTTGAATTCTGTGCTGGACATCCTCCATGACGGTGACAAGCACCTTTGGCAAGTATATATCTAACTGTTTTATTCCCAGATTGATAGTAAAAAATCAGAGGGTTATCCAACAAAATTATCTGTGTTATATTTTTTCAAGGAATTATGAATGATGTTGATGTGTACATGGGAGATAACTTGTTGGAGAAGAATCTTTAAGGTCGTTTTTTGCTCTATCAAATCAAATTATTTTTAAAGCCAGCTAGCAGGCACAATTCGGTCTTGTGCTCTCTGAACCTTTCAGTCAACTGAGTGACTATAAAGATGTAGTCAAGGGTAGAGTATTAGTTAAGGAAGCCTACCTTTTCCTTTTCATACCTTTATCAAGGATACTTTCAGTGAATGTATAGATAATTCTCACAAAGATTTTGTAGTGACTGAAAAGTAGACATATAGGTCAGTGATTATTGATATTTTCTTGGTTATCTTTTTCTGGTAATGTTTGTGTTTTCCAAATGTATGGAAAAAAAATCCTTACTCCTTCCCTGCTCCCCCCTTTTAGACCATGATATGTAAGGTGCACTTTTTTGAATGTGCACATTTTGCTTAATATTTGTGGGGAAACAGTTAATAACTCAGGTTAAGAAGAAATATAACCTCTCAAATAAAATGTTATGAACAAAGACTCTTTTGAGGACCAGAAAGAAAACTATCCTTTGGATAAATGTACTGAGAGGATCTTTTTGAAAGCATAATGCTGACTGTAGCAATCATGGCTACAGAGCATTATGGTCTGTCACATGTGACTGTTTTCAGAGTTTTTAAAGATATTGATAAAATATAAATCAAGTAATTATTCAGACTGTGAGAAGATTATATAAGGACTTATGGATCATACCTAATAGAATGGTAGAGTTTTTTAGTTTCATATCAAAAGTATAAATGGGTCATTACTAAGAAGCAAACACTTGTCTGAGGTATTAGAAGATATAGGAGAGGAAGGATAGAGTATTTAAGTGCTTACTATGTACTAGGTATTGTGCTAAGCACTGGAAATACAAATACAAGCAAAAAGGAAAAAAAAACCCATGCCCTCAAGAAGCTTACGTTCTCATAGAAGCCAACACATAATAGGAGTGGGGATGAGGGGAGCTGAGAACAAGGGAATAAACCCTTGTTTATGAGGGATAAATGAGGGATAAATCTAAAAGTCAAGAGGTTGAAAGTGAGCATGGCTGGCTTGGACACTTCTCAAATGGAAATTCTGGCAAGGAATTCACCAATCAGAGGAGAAGTCCCTTTTGGGCTAGTCATCTCCAACTTGAAAAGGCAGCTGAATGGATATGATAAAAGAAAGCAGTAGAAAGATTTGAGTTTAGGAAGAGTTCAGGATGGAAGACTTAGGAAGCAATGAGAGTTGCTTACCGAAGATACGTAGGAGCTGATAATACTCTGCTGATTGGAAGGGATGCACTGCTTTACTGAGAGCTGATTGTCTGGAAAAAGGCAAGATAGCTCTCTAGAGCCACCTGTACCCAGAAAGAAAAGAAATTTCTCATGGATTTTCTTCTGAGTCTGGCATTACTATAGTGAGCCCCTTGGAGCACAAAGGGATGCTAGATATATCACCAATGTGATACCCACAGCTTCTGCTATGAATATGCAGACATATTTCCTGGGTTGAAATGCAAAATCTAACAAACTCTCTTCCTCAAAGACAAAACCAAGAGATTTCTTCAGATAACAGAAAGCCAATTCAACCATGGTAACAAAGAAGTGAAATGGCAAGTTTTAACAAAGTGACCACAAAGGCTGAATGATAAGTTTTAAGGAGCTTTAATTGTAATTAATTTATTAGCTGGGCTAATTAGGAAGAGATTAGGAAGACATAGAGAATAGCAAGGTAACACAGAAGTACAGGATCTTTTATACCATTTTGGGTTTCTAACAACATAATCAGTAACTAAAACTAAATTAGTATCCAAGTATAATCTGTAACTACAACTAAATTGGTATCCAGATAACAATCTGTAACCAAAACTAATTGGTATCCAGGTAAAAGCAATTACTTTAATTAACTGATTACTATAACTAGATGATATCCAGGTACCGGGATCTATTCTTTATTATCAAAGAAGCGTGAAATGAGGACCAGGAGAATGTGATGACCTCAGTATTGATTAATGAAGAGTTAGGTACAGAAACCCGGAGAGTGAATATGGGGTTGGGCATGGGGATGCAGGCTTAGTCACATAGCCACTCCTACTGATCTCAAGTGATTGATTTCACTCCGAGTTTACTGAGTTTGCTGATCTCTGTTTCAGTTTGGATACACTGAGCTCACTGATTTCTAATTTTACAAAGTATCACTTAACTGTTTCCTGGCTGAGTCCATAGCTTAACTAGTTCCTGACCACTTCAGAAGTTTATCCACATCACCAATCCGGGGAGCACCAACATCCCCAAGCCTTCCCCTCTGTTAGGCATCCCCACAAACAAGCTCCCCTAGGCAAAATTCCCCCCTCTCTCACTCAAGCTAACTGCTCTGCCTCAGCTCTCTCTCAACTCTGCCTCACTCTTTCTCAGCTCCACCCTTCCACAAGCTCCTCCCATCATGGGATCCATGTGACTCAAGCTGTGGGCTCGGCCAAAGCTCAAAGCAAGTCACACGGGCCTATTAAGAGGCAGGGAAGATCTTCAAATTCCCTTAACGTTACACCAGATTGCCTGAAGAGGAAGAACCAGCCCAAGTCAGAAAAACAGAGCATATTAAAGCTTCCCTACCAGTGAGCACTAGGATTAGGCCCATAGGTGACTAGTGACACTTCTTGCAAGATAGGGAGATTTAGTCTCCAAAAAAAAAAATCTAATAATCAATAAATCAATCATTGAATAAAATAGTCTGTTGTTCCTTCAGTGGCCCAGAAGCAGCAGAAAAATGACTTTGTGTAGCAAGAGAACTATGAGAATCAAATGGCGAAAAGATAATGTCCAGCAAGTAACAGGTGATACAAACTGTTCTATAGAGAAATGTGGGACATCAAGGCCTCCCATCCTAAGTCACGTGCCTCCCTGTTAGATTTCTGTAAGCTTGTACCCACTTTCTCCCCCACTGTATGCACTGGTGGGAGAATGTGACCCAGCATAATGGGGGAACTATTGTACAGACATCCCTTCCACATGGCAGGTGTTAGGGACGTGGTACCTTCATGATCTAGAAAATCCACATAAAATATTTTGGCCCTTCCTTCATACCAGAGAAGGTCTGAATTATTATGGTATTAAATGACAAAATATGTTGATATTATACAATACTACCCATTGATATTATACAATACTACATTGCAATTCTGAGTTTCCATACTTTTTCTGTGCCAGCTGCTGGCCTTTGTTTTTCTTCTGCAGCTTCCGCAAAACTCCCCAAAAATTACCATTTAATTTCTTATGTCAACCCTTGACATATTGAAACCAAAATGGGGAAAGTTATGATATGGAAGAGATAACTGTATTTTGATTTTTCTTGTTCCTGTCTTCTGTTGAGTAAATATTATAATTATTCCTGCATTTGCCTTCTAATGAATAAATGTTATGATGATTCTTACTTTTGCCTAACATTTAGTAAACATTTCTTGTTTAAGAGTCAATGGTGTCGTTGTGACTGATTTCATGTAAATGAGAAACACTGTTGTGTATTCACATACTGCAGTGAAAAGTAGGAGTGCATCTTTCCTCTTTCCCCCCAACATCACACACACACACACACACACACACACACACACACACACAATTATTCCAGTATCCTGAAGGAGAGTTTGAGTTGTAGCTTTGGCTGGTCCTACTCTAGGAAAGAAACTCAGACTTCTTAGACCAGGTCTGCTTCCAAAGGCAGGTTGGGATGATTCAACCCAAAGAGGAAAAAAAGAGAGGGGGGTGGGTACTTCAGGACTGTCTCTATGATTTGGTTGGCCCTGTGCACAGGCTACATATAAATGAATAAAAAAGCATTTGTTAAGTCTTTTTATATACCAAATGGTGTGCTCTGTAATGGAGATAACAAATGCAAAAATGAAAGACCATCTCTGTTCTACAGTTGAATGGATATCCTGTAGGATATCCATATATATCCATCTTGTCATATATTTTGGACAGACATGGATAAGATCAGAAGCTAGGCTGTAAGGGATTAAGAAGAGAGTGAGAAGACATAAAATGAAGGCACCTATTGTAGGTGGCTTTTTAAAGTGGACATATAGGACAGAAGAGGTATAAGACTATAGGAAGAGTTATTGTGAATGGAAGGATCAAGAGAGGATTTTTTAAAGATGGGCGGGGGGAGAGGGGAATGGATGTGGTCATGTTTGTAGGCAGTGGGGAAGGAGCCAGTAGAAAGAGATAGAAAATAAATGAAGGAGTGGAAATGATGATAATGGAGATGAAGGTCCCTTCATCTTGTGAGATGGGGGTAAGTGATAGGAGATGAGAAAGAGGGAAGAAGAGGAAGCTCATGGCAAATGGCCTGATTTTGTTCTGTAAAATATAAGGCAAGGTTCTCAGCTGAGAGAGTGGGAGGAGGGGGAGCCATAGGAAATTTAAGGAGGGATAAAAAGGTTTGGAAGAATCACTGTGGAGGGTCAGATAGTGAGTTAATAAGGGATCTATAGTAGGATTGCTTCTCTGGACTTCAAAGACCACAAATGTGACTAGATTATCTTTGAACTCACTTTCATACCTGTGAGTCAATTATTCCTAATTCTAAAATACATTCAAGCACTGCACTACATATCTGTAGAGTAGAAAATTGTAAGACTTGATCCTATCTTCCCAGAGTTTAGAATTCCTCCAGTTCTTAACAGCCTGCAACTATATCCCTTTATCTGATCATAATCTATTGGCTTTTCACCTCTCTCTCTTCCTTTCCTTATTAACCTCTATTCTTAATCCTCACTGTGACCTCCATTCCCTTGACCCTTCAGTCCTCTCACAAGCCATCACCTCTACACCAGCTACTCTTTCCTTTTCCCCATCTTGAACTTTGGTGAACCAGTTCAACTCCATACTATCCTCCTCTCTACATCCCTGGTCCCTTTTATCATATTGCCAATTGCACCCTGCCAAGCTTTAGCCTTGGATGACTCCCACCATCTGTCACCTTCATTCCTACACACATGCTGCTGAATGTTGGTGGAGAAAATCGTGTAACCATTCTGATGGAGTTGATTACAGATTCATCCTTCACAAACTTATGTGGGTCCTCAATGCCTTAAACCATTCTTACATCTTTAACTGCCTTTCAAAATGAAGCATCTCATCTTTCAGCTCTGAGCATTTATTCTGGCTGTCCGCCCCATCCACCTCCTGACTTTCTATATATTGCAAGTAAAATCTCATCTTCTACAGGAAGCCTTTGCTAACCCTTCTTAATTCTAGTGCCTTCTTTCTCTTAATTATTTCTCATTTATTCTACATATAGCCTCTTTGTGCATAGTTGCTTCCTTGTTGTCTTTCCCATTAGATTTTGAGTTCCTGTGGGCAGGGAATATCTTTTGCCCCTATCTGTATCTCTAGAGTTTAGCACAGTGCCTGTAGACACTTTTAAAAATGTTTATTGATTGACTATTCACTTCTTAAATATATATAATTATTATCACTCTAAAATTGCTTCTTTAAAGGTCACCAATAACTTTCCAATTGCTAAAAATCTAATCACCTTTTCACCTTCTTTACCTTCTATAAGCCTTTTCTGAAGCATGTTTCCTACCCCCTTTTTAAAATTCATCCCTCTCTCTACCATGACACTATCCTTTTTTGTTTTTCTTTTACTTCTCTACTGCTGCTTCTCTTCCTCTTTTGCTAATTCATCTTTCTCTTAATTTCTAGTAATCAGTTTCCTCATCTTTAAAATAAATAATTTAGATGAAATGATCCCCAAGTTTCCTTTCAGCTCTAAGGCTATGATGATCCCATGATCCCACTCCCTAAATATAGGTATTTCACAGAGTATTTCATAGTTGGGTGGTTTTGGGGAAATTTCCTCACCTCAGTTTCTTCAACTGTAAAATACACACAATAATAGTTGTACTACTTCAGAGAGGTGTCATGATTATCAAGAGAATATGTATATATAGTTTTTGATGAAATATAAAGCAGTGTATGTAGCATGTGATAGTAAACCCAACTCTTGCAGGTAAAACTGATGTGGTTTGGGGTTGCTGGGAACACCAAAGTGTTAGGGTACAGGGCAGCTTTCACCTGGAAAGAATTCAAACACTCAAACTGTCTTCCAGTCAAAGTGGCAAGGTTTACTGTAACACTAATAGTTCAGGCTAGATTCTTAGTAAATCTACAGCCTAATGGGAGTGAGACTGATACTTATATACAAAAAAGGGACTGTGAAAAGATCTGAATGGGATTAAGGAGTAGTAAATAGCCTGGGGTAGGTCAGGTGCAATAGTGAAAGGAGTGGAGTAGTTTGGGATGGGTGGGTCAAGAACTACTATGAAAGGACAGTCAAGTATGTAGGTGAACTGGGATGGCCCAGATGCCTTGGGCCATATGCCTTCCGTGAGAGGTCAGTGTATCTGGGCTGCTGAAATGTGTGGGAAAATTCAGGGACTGGTTGCTTTCAAAGACAAGGTCCTTTTGATGAGGTGTAAGCTCTGGGACCTCCCCCAAGGGGCTCCCCAAAGATTCAAGGAGAGCTCAGGGTGGGGGGAGGTCCCAGAACCTACACCTCATCACTTTCCTTTTAGGGGTCCGGGTCCTTATCACCCCATCAAAACACTTAGACAAGTTAATGTGCAAGCAACTTTATGGGTATGCATCTCCTTAAAATCATATTTCACAAGCCCTCACTAATGTGTATACACTTCCTAAGCAGAGGACACAATTAGTTCAAAGCAAAGGTATAGAAAGAAATATCAGAATAAGAAAGTAACAAGGGAACATTTTTTTCTATAAACCTGGGATATTCTCTTGCACAAATTCACATACCATCTGGGGGAGAAGTAGAACTACCTGGGGAATACATATGGTGAGGTACAAACAATAGGAAACATATATGAACAGATTGTACTTATGAAATGGCTTCTTTTTGTCCCTGATGATACTGAGCCAATGTCTTCTGGTGATGTCTGATGATTACTGGCAGTCTCTTCCAGTTATGTAGTCTTTTGTTGTTGTTCAGTCATTTAAGTGTGTCTGATTCTTTGTGATGCCATGTGGGAATATACTGTAGTGGTTTGCCATTTCCTTCTCCAGCTCATTTTACAGATAAGAAAATGGAGGCAAGTATAATTAATCAACATGCCCAGGGTCACCTAGCTAGGAAGTTTCTGAAGGCAGATTTGATCTCAGATTTTGAATCTTCCTGATTCCAAGCCCAGTGCTCTATCCACTTAACCACCTAATTGCCCAGGTAGTCTTAGCCAGATATTGCTCCTCAGTGGTCTCATGTAAACACTGCTCAATCATGTTCCACTAGTCCTAGTTACTACTGGTTGCTACCACTTTCGACTGAGTGGGGTACACTCTCTGAACCCTCTGTGAAGACTCTTCAGAATGAGGAGAGAAACTATCTAGAAACCAGAGTCTGAGTTCTGGGTTTATACAACCTAGTTATACAGCCTAGTATTTACCAAATAAGGCCATGGATTCCTGTCCCACCTCCCTGTCAATAGGAGATAGTGGAGGGCTTCTTTGTTATCCACCATCTGGTTAGATTTTGCACCCAGACTGAGAGCCTGTCTCCTAGCCAGTGGGTGAAGGGACAGCCAGGGGGAGGGGGCTTCTCTTTGATCCCCACCATGGAGAGGACCACTCTCTTCCTGCAGGGGAAGAGAATAAAACTTCCTGTTCCTTCCTCAAGATGCCCCTGATTCTTTAATTTTTTTCTTGGGGAGGGGAGTTTTGTGGTCCCCATAACCCCACACAAAATTTGGGGGCTCATCCAGGATCCCCCACTTGTGAGCAACTGCTCCCCACTTTGGTCTCAAGGTAGGCAACCTCTGGACACTTTTCCAGTGGTCTCTGGACTTATATGGGGAATTACGGCTAGATGTGGGTAAAGTCACAGAGAGAAGAACTTTTGGGAGGAACAGGAACATACAGAGAGGAGCCAGGAAACTCCAGTGGGCTGGTCAGCGGAAAGGATAGTCAGTCATGCAAACTATGCTGGAATAGCTTGTAGGTAAGATACCTCATGGGTTCTTGAGTCTTAATTTGTTAGGTTTTTCTTTAACCTGGAGGGACCAGCAATGGCTCTCAGCTAGAAGTACATCGATTCTGAGGTAAGGATACCATCTGGTAGGCTTCCTGGGTGACTGAATGAGGGAGGTGTTTCCTCCATAATTAGTTGGGTCTTCTGACCAGGGGGAGTCAGCAATGATCCTCAACCAAATTAAATATGAGTATAAGAGAAAAGATGAAAAGAAGAAAAATTTGGAAAGGATTCTGAGTTTTTGACTGCTCTGAATTAGAATTACCTTCTGGGTGCACTCTGTAATGTTCTATGTTTGGTCTGTCTCTGTGTGTCTCTATGTCTGGAATGTTTCATGTTTGTGTTAAAAATAGTAAGGAAAAAAAA
>JAQQSW010015577.1:0-11857 GCA_028646575.1 Pseudocheirus occidentalis | reverse complement strand
ACGCAAGAGCCCTTGTCCCTGATGGATCGTGTCAGCCCCCCTGCTATCTGCAGGCCAAGGGCTCTGAAGCAGCCCAGTGGGGGCCGCTGCGGCTCTCAGACGTTCCTGCTGCTACAGCCGCCTCCCACTGCTTCCTTGCCCTGGGAGCAGTTTGGCTGGACCCGCTCTTCTCCTCCCAAGTTAGCAAAATCCACTGACCTTTCTCTTAGCCTTTTTTTCTTCTGGCCTGATAGATGTGGTAACTGTGCCTCCAGTGTAGGGGATCAGCTCTCCTATAGCCGCGGTTCCCCGCCCGATGCCCCAGGGTTTGACCCGGCCGGGGTTTCGGCCGCGGGTCCCAGACTGCTGTGAAGAGCCCTGCCTGCTGCGCTGCCTGTAGCAACAGATGTGCTTTCTGTCTTGTGGAGAGTTTTGGAGCTTGAAAATCTGTTTAGCGTCCCATTTTATGAGTTTTTTAGCATGTTTGTGTGGGAGCTGCGGTGCTTTGCTGCTTCTATGCCGCCATCTTGGCTCCGCCCCCCCCATTGTCAGTTTTTTAAAAAGTTCCAGGCACAGCTGAAGTATATGCATTCTTCTTTTCATTCACATTTAGGAATTGCTAGTGATTTATCTAAATTTTCTAAGATTTTATTTCTAAGATTTCACTTCTTATCTTTTGTTAAATTTGCTGGTTTTAAAAGGGACTTATTAAATTGTTATATTTTTCTTTCTATTTTCCCTATAAATCAATTAATTTTTCCTTTAAATATCAGGTGCTATGCCACTCAACACATATGTGTTAAGTATTGATATTAATTCATTGTTTATAGTGTCTTTAAGTGTAATGTAGTTGCTCAATTTATCTTTTTAAATTATTTTTATTGGTGACTCTATGGCCAACAGAATGCCTGACCGTGTGTTGGACTTATTTCCTGCTCTGGATATAGCATAGGCTGCCTAACCATTCTGTTGGATTTGTCTCTTGAACTGTCAAAGTGCTGTAGTGGTGCTATCCCCTTTTCTAGTTTTGGTCAGTGGTTCCAGGTGCATTCTTTAGCCTTTTTAGAAGCTAAGCATCCACTTCCTGGCCCTGCACCCTATTCAGTGAGCTCTGGATGCTGGTTTTACCCCTGTCAGTCCAAAAGTATAGCGCTAAAATTCCCCTGGACTTAGGTCTCAGCTAGAAACACTAGCTTTTTCCTTCTCCTCCTTGTCTAAGCTCAAAGTGTTCACAGACTTCCAGTAATCTTCTGAATA
This sequence comes from Pseudocheirus occidentalis, assembly GCA_028646575.1. Lineage (NCBI taxonomy): Eukaryota > Metazoa > Chordata > Mammalia > Diprotodontia > Pseudocheiridae > Pseudocheirus > Pseudocheirus occidentalis. Next base: position 10,621 of record JAQQSW010015577.1, on the reverse strand, counting down.
AATGAATAAATTAGCAAGTGAAAAAGACATTTATTAGTGTTCACTATGGGCAGAGCACTGTACTAAACACGAAAAATGAGATAGACTCTGCTCTGAAGAAGCTTACACATTGATTAAAGGACTTAACACATAAAACAGAGTTCAACAGCATGATAGACAGAAAGGCCTGGAAGTCCTAAGGGCACAGCAGCATGGTAAATGGCTAGGCCCAGGAGTTCTTAGGGTGCTGACTGGGTCAGATGAGAGTGTTTAGTGGTCTGGGAAGATGGTAAGGCCCAGAAGATCTTGGAATGAAGTGGCAAGGCCGAGTTTAGTAGCACATGCTTGATCTCTTCTACCAGAAATTAACTGAGGCTAATACATCACTACAGTTCAGGAGTTCTGAGCTATAGCATCCATATGGTGAGCCCCTGGGAGAGAGGTCCACCAGGATGCTTAAGGAGAAATGAACCAATCAAGGTAAAAAAATGAACTAGGTCAAAGTTCCCACGATGATGGGCATTGGAATCAGGCTGATGAATGGGTGCTGTACTTCTAGCTTTGGCAAAATGGGGAGAATTAATCCCCCCAAAATGAAACAAAGAAAAAAGATGTAGTGGTATGACAGATGGCAAGGTGTCACAATCCTCTGTCTCACCAGAAGTCTTGGAGTTGTTTACCTCCAGTTCATCCAAATGTTGTGAAGATACACGTGGATTTTCTTGCCAAGATGCCCCTGGATCAATCGAGGGGCAAAAGCAGGGGTGTTGGAGCTGCTCATACAACCTCGCAGGAATCTATTGTTAAATTTCCAGTGTAAGCATTTATACTTCAAAAATGATCAAATGCTTCAAATCAGGACTGGATTTATTTTGTCTTGTTGATTATCTAGACCTAATAAAATGGTGAAAAAATATTAATAATGCATATTAAATGTTAAAGTGTATCATACATAGTTGCTTTTTTTTTCTTTTCTAGAGAGCCATTTGTTAATGTTTACTGATACACCACCGGATGAAGGAGAAAGGATTCTCCTACAGTCCAATCTTGGACTGGATGGAGAAATTTATTACTACTTATCTCTGATTTTCTTTATAATTCTTCCTTCTGTTCCATTTTTAAAACTTTCTAGAATGCCTGTGAGAGAGCTGGGCTTCTCTGAAATCCCTCTCATCACCATCTTAATTACTTTAGTGACCTTAAGAATTGACCAATCCTCTAGCTTTCCTCCCTTCCTTCAATTCTTCAGGTATCACCATGTAACTCTGGGTCTTTCTATGAAGCAGAAGGAGTAGACTTCTCTATCCTGGCAGTATGGCAACTTCTCCCACGGTAGGAGCTCAGCTAAATAAGTTTAAGCTTAGGCTTCTTTCTCTTTCTTCTTTGTGATTCTTTATCTAATTATAGATAATTGAGAAGCTGTCCCAAAATGAATATGTCTAGGCTTAGAGGCAGATGTGAGGTTGAGATCCTTTGTCCTCATTATGGACGAGCTGTGCTGTGTGAGATGCTCACTCTAAACCCACTACAATACTTCTTTGAGAAGACTACTACCACCAGGAAAGTCCTGGTTTGGCTTATCAGAAGACATGGACCCTCAAGGAATTGTTTGGATAGTACAGAACCAAGGTGAAATGTAAATTGTCTATTTAGCTGTTTCACAAACTACTTTATGAATGAGTAGTTTTAAGTTTCACCTTTCTAGAAGAGTATAACAATAGTTATTATTGCTATTTAAGTTTATACTTCAATATGTGGTTGTTAATCTTTTGTGTTTAGCATTTCTTTTGCATAGAGGAAATAAATAACTGTCTTATATATACATTATGTATGTCCATTATGTGTAGAGTACTCCCTCCCTTTTGTGAAGACTATAAGTGTAAACTAATCTGAACAATTTCCTTCAGGATTCTGGTGTGGGTATAGAAAGAGTTGAAATATAGAAGAAAAAGAGTCAAATACTTCTTTTAGGTTGTCACTTTCCTCCAGGACTGAATCAAGATAAACAAACAGATAAAATATACACAATGGATAAAACAATGTGAAGGAAAATCAATCAATCAATAAACATTCATTAAACTCTTACTATATTCCAGGTACTATGTGCTCAGTTCTGGGTATACAAAAAGAGGCAAAAGACAGTCCCTTACCTCAAGGAGCTTACAGTCTAATGGGGAAGATAAAATGAAAATAAAGATATATTCAAACAAACTATATATTGGAAAAATAGGAAATAATTGGTGAAGGGAAAGCACTAGAATTTAATAGCATTAGGGGAAGGCTTCCAATAAAAGATGGGATTTTAGTTGGGAATTAAAGAAAGTCAGGGAGGTCAGTAGAAAGAGTGGAGGAAGGAGAGTGTTCCAGGCACAGTGGAGAGTTAGAGAAAATGCCTGGAGATGGAGAGTCTTGCTCAAGGAACAGCCAGAAGGTCAATGTCACTGGATCAAAGAGTATGTGATGGGAAGTAAGACTGGAAAGTTATAAGAGATCTAGGTTGTGAGGGTTTTGAATGCTGGAATCTTCAGTATTTTATTCTGGAGGCAATGGTGGCAACTGGTGGTGCAGTGGATAGAGTGTTGGGCCTAGAGTTAAGAAGACTCATTTTCCTGAGTTCAAATCTGGTTTCAGGCACTAGTTGTGTGACCCTGGGCAAGTCATTTAACTGTATTTACCTCAATTTCCTTGTCTGTAAAATGAACTGGAGGAGGAAATGGCAAACCATTCTAATACATTTGCCAAAAAATCCCAAATGGGGTCATGAAGAGTTGGATACTATTGAAATGACTGAACAACAACAACCTGGAGGCAATAGGGAAATTGAAAAGTTCACTAAAAGGAAACACTGAGTAACTAAAAGACCAGTGAAAGTCACACAGAACAAATGAGCAGATGAAACCTATCCTCCATATTATGGTGTAAGGCCATGACAAGCAGCTACCCAAAAGAATGCTACTGTGAACAGCTTTTAAGGTTCTGATTATGCAGTATAGTGAACACTCCATTTATTCCATAACAAATCAAATGTGAATATAACATTCACAACATTATATCTTATCACAGAAAATCACAGTATAGTGTTCACAACAGCTTAACATTAAAATGGACACATAGTTTTCACCAAAGTGGTCACATTATTTAGAACAAAGAACAAAAGAATAATCATCTGGTATCCCTAAGGATTTACCTCCTTACTCAGTCATTCAGTCATCTCACAATACAATAATCAGTCTTCCATTCATGGGGCAATCATAGGTTAACTTAATCAGTCACTTATCCAGCAATCAGTCACTAAGTATTGTTTATCACTAAATAAAATCATTAGAAAATTATACAAACTCTCCACCCCTTGGTCTCTTCCAAACTTAAATTTCATTACCACATTCTTCATCTTGACTTGGGGTGGTCTCTCAGATTCCTGGATCCCCTTCCATGGTCCCAGCTCCTACCTGAATCTACCAAACAGTCACTTGGATTCAGAAGCAGACAGCTCCCAGGTCCTTGTCCAGTCCTCTGGGCAATTACTGCTACACACTGAAGTTCACAGGCAGTTCCTGCTACACACTGAAGTTCACAGGGTCCAGCACATCTCAAAACCTTCACAATTCCTGTTCCCAGGAACTCAAGGATCAACCAAACCACAAACAAAGTCTTATTCTGGTCATGCTTCTTCAGTCTTCTGGAAGTTCAGCTGGCCCTAGGACCCAGAAGAAACCTCAGCCTTTCATGTGGCCTTCTTGGCAGCAACTTCAGCCTTCACCAGATTCTGATCTCAAGAAAAACTCCAACTCAGTTCTCAGTCCAGCAAGTAGAAGCCTAGCTTCCAGACAGTGGGAAAATTCTGCTTCCTCCACCAGGAGCCCACAGGAAAAAAAAATTCTAATTCTGACAGCCTCTCTCTGGGGTTCTTCTTATATACCTACAAAGCATTGGCTTCCTGTTTCGGCCAAACCCTTCCTGTTATGTCAGCAACAGGAGACAGACTTCACTCCCTCTGCCTCTTAGCCACAAAGGTTTGATTAGTTACTAAGGACTAAGTACCTGCTTATTTGACATAATAAAAAGGGGTCTTCAAATTTAAATTAATTACCATGGCAGACTAATAGAGAATTACAAGGATGAAACATTGTGTACATTATCATATGGAATCACTATATTGGACATGTTACTCAATTATTCTTTCTTTTTCACAGGGAGGGAGTTAAAATGAATGATATAAAGACAAAAGCATTGAGTCATGTTTTAAAAAATAAAGTCTCTGCTAAAAAGAGCCTTATATAATCTTATAAATTATGGTAAATTATATATAAGCTTCTTAGGGTTTAAGCTTCTGATTCTTGGAGCTATGTTTACTTAAGCCAAAGCTTAAGGTCTGCTGCTTTAAAAAAAATTTTTTTAAACTAATTTTGGATAGAACCATAGATTTAGAGCTAGATAGACTGATAGTGTTCATCTAGCCTGCCTAAATCATGGTATTTATTGTAATCTCTCCACTTACCCATGATTGGTGTCAGAGTTATAACTGGCAATTTTTGCCATCAGACAAGAAGCACTAATCACACCCTGAATTCATAAAAGGGATAAGGAGAGCTTTGCAGAAACCTTGGGTCACTGAGAGACTTCGACTGTGAAGTCTGCTATAACCATGGGATGGGGAAGAAGCAGGGCAAAGCTGGTATATGGAGGAACTCATTTGAGGTACTGCCAATGAGAGAGTGGAGGAGAGGGGAGAAATCTTTTGTCTTTCTTCTTGTGCTTAGAACAGCGCCTGACACATAGTAGGAGCTTAATAAAAGTACATTGACTAACTGATTGATATCTTAATTAATTATTGCTGATGAAAAGCTGTGTGGCATTGTGGATAGAGAGGAGCCTCAGAGTCAGGAAGAGCTGGGTTCAAGTTCCAGCTCTAACACATATCAAGCATATGACCCTGGGCAACTAATTTAATTTCTCAGCGTCTCGGATGATTTTCTGATACCATAAATCACAAAACAAATATATATCTGCTTTGATGGGAGATGTTTCCTCTCTGAGAGTTCTACTAATGAAATCACTTATAAGGACACCCCAAGATTTCTAACTAAATGTTGTTCAGTTGTTGCTGAAGAACTAAAAGTACCCTTAGCAACCCCTACAAATTTGGTGATCTTCAGGAAAAAACTTGTTTTGGTTGGTGTTCTGGTTCATGTCTGTGGTCATGTCAAACAACAGACTCTGGAATAGATGGGATAAATACAGAATTTCAGTCCATAAGAGAGAGAGCAGATGGGTGGGAGAATCTACAGGACTGAGCAGGAGAACAGGATAAGGGAAAAAAGACAATGTTAGAAACTCTATGGTCAATGCGGTCTGAGGCAACACAGTAATTCCTATTTCATCTCATTTCATTGGGGAATAGGGTGTTCCACATAAATTAATTATACAGATAATTGAAAATCAGTGCTTTAAATGGCAATTAAATTTTTGAAAACCAACTGTAGATAGGTTCATAGATTTAGAGCTGGGAGAGCTCTGAGATCACCTGGCCCAACCGAAATGCTTCTAAACTATATCACACACCTACTTGCCTTATTTATAACAAACATGATTTAACCTTTTCTCAATGACTCATGGTCACGATTACATACACCAATTATTGTATTATGCTGCAAGACAGTGATGCCCTTTAGGACTATAGAGGTGTAGAGAAATGTTTAATCCCTACACTAAATGTTCATCCTGTCCTGTGATTTGCGGTATGTTGGGGTCATCTCTGTTATACTTTTTTTTATAACCCCTCTCCTGCCATATCGGTGTGTCTGCTTCTAGCATTTCTTGTAATTTGTTATTCTTAACTTGTCACAGGTTAGGAAGCCAGATTATTCAAATTGTCTAAATTGTGTCCAAAATAAGAATAAATGGGGGGGGGGGGTGGCTAGGTGGCACAGTGAGTAGAGCACCTACCTGCTTTGGAGTCAGAAGGCCCTAAGTTCAAATGTAGTCTCAGACACTTAACACTTATTAGCTGTGTGACCTTGGGCAAGTCACTTAACCCCAACTGCCTTGCTTTCCCCCCTCCAAAAAAAAAAGAATAAATAGGTATTTAGGAAGAAGATGGGGTGGGCTATCCTTCCCTATGAGTAAAGTGCAAGGACTTTGTGACATCCAGTTTGGTGACTTGGAAACCTTTTTCACCTGATTTCAAGGCCTTACCTGTGTTTCAAATAGGTAATGTTGCCTGGTGAGTGTTATGGAGAAATGAGATGCTATTGCAGGCAAATGGCAGTCTGGAAATTCAAAACCAGCAAAATGCAGGACAATGGCATGAATCCAGGACAAGAGATGATATCAGGCACTCTGTGGTCAGCATGATTAAAGACCAAGTAAAAGGCAATGCTGGCAGGCTGGAGTCAAAGACAATCTGAGTGAAAGCTAAATGCAAACAGGAGGAATGTATTTATATATTACATATATGTAAATGTATATGGAAATATATATGTATATATATAACCATATATGTAACCATATGTAACCATAAATCAAATTGGTATTTGTTATTGTTGTTCAGTCCTTTCAATTGTATCCAACTCTCTATGATCATAGCTGGGGTTTTCTTGAGAAAGGCAATTGGAGTGGTTTGCCATTTCCTTCTCCGGCTCTTTTTACAGATGAGGAAAGTGAGGCAAATAGGGTTAAGTGACTTGCCCAAGGTGACACGGTTAGTAAGCATCTGAGACCAGATTTTAATTCAGAAGGATGAGTCTTCCTAGCTCTAGACTCAACACTCTAACTCCTTTACCACCTAGCTGCTCATCAGATTGGCATACTGGGCTTTAAGTAGATTCTAATCAGTTAAGGTGTGCTCTTACCTTGTTGAGATGGAAAACTGTCTTTATTCGGTGAAGAGCCTTCAGGGTTCAGGATTGATGGCAGGGGTAGATCCTCCATTTGGGTTGAGAATACCACAGATGAATCCATATGTAAAAATACTCTTGAAAAAAAGGCTTTTCTCAATCTCCCCTCCCCCAGTTTTTGGTGCTACCCTATGAAATATTACTCTGTTTCCTTTCTATATATTTATAACAGTCATCATGGAAGAGTATCCATGTCATCAGGAACACTTGAATTCAAGTCCTGCCTCCAATACTTATTGGTTGTGTGATGATTGAGCAAATTATTTAATCTCTCAGTACCTCAGACAAATAAAACTAATATACAGAGTTAATGCTGATCTACAGGGTGTCTCTAAAGTCTGGACGTAAGGGAATCTCATTAACTATGCATATTTTCAAGAATGAAATGAATGAAATTTTCAACAATATTTTACTTAATTAATATAAATGAGATTTCATAGGAAGACATAGGAGACACATAGGAAATCTCGTTCACTAATTAAATTAATCTCATTAATATGGTAAAGTAGTCCCCAATAGCTAATGGCTAAAATTTATGCTAATTAAATAAAATGTTGTTGAAAATTTCATCCATTTCATTCTCTTTAAAATATGCATAGTTAATGAATTTCTGATCTGTCCAGACTTTAGGGACACACAGGGAATATCCTGATATAGAGATTGTATACTAATGGAATCATATACATGTATTTTAGTTTATTTATGCATATGTTGCTTCTTACCAATAAAATATAATCTCTCTGAAGGGAAGGAGTGTTTTCATTTTTTTAAAAATATCCCTAGAACTTAATGATAGTGCCTGGCACAAAGTAAGTGCTTAACAAATCCTCGTTGAATTAAATCAAAATGGTTTGAATTGAACTGATGGACTGTATTTTGAGGTTAGTAGTTCAGATCCTTGCCTACTTGTCACTGATGGTCTAAACTCTCTTAGTGGCAGGAGGGATCCTGAGATAAGCCTGGAAAACAAAGGGGATGATGAACTAGACTGTGAAATCTGCCATCGATGTGTTTCCACCAACATTACAGGCAGACATCTGTTTCTGCTAAGTCTTCCCCCTTCTCTTATGATTAATTCACCCCTCTAGCTCATCTCCCATAGTCCTACCAGCCTAATCCCAGTCATACATATGTACTACCATATATAATAAGCCCCATTATCCTGCCATTTCCCCTTATACTTTTCATCCCTATTCATCCCAGTGTTTCTGCATTCCTGCCCCTCCCCTGTCCACTCACTACATTGTCCTTTGGAAACTGTCAGATTGGTAACAAACTCCTTTTAATCCTGGATTCTTTTCTTCCTACATACCCTCCATCTCCTAACATGAAGTGAAACCTGGCCTTCCTTTGAAGACTACACATCTTTAGCTGACTTTTCTAATGTAGCTCTCCCCTTGCCTTTCTCATACCACCTCACAGATCCTAAAAGTAGAGCTAGCATAGAGAATTACTTGATTTCAGAGTTGGAAGAGATCTCTGAGGTCATCTAGTCCAACCTATGACTGAGAATGTAGCCTTTTAACAACTTACCCCTTGTTTTTCACTATCATTCCCAGACTCTTGTCCCATTACCACCCCTCAACAATCCTTCCTTTTCATTTATTTGCTTATTCATTTATTTGTTTGTTTTTAGCGTTCATTAAAAATAATTTGAGTTCCAAATTCTCTCCTCACCCCTTGCCCATCCATTGAGAAGGCAAGCAATATTATATCAATTATACATGTAAAGTCATGCAAAATATGCTTCCCTATTAACCTTGTTGTAAAAAAATACAGCAAAAAGCAAGAAACATAAAGAAAAGTGAAATAGATATGCTTCAGTCTGCACTCAGAGTTTATCAGTTCTCTCTCTGTCCATGTCATCAAGGAACACTTGAATTCAAGTCCTGCCTCTGATACAATTTTTCATCAAAACCCCTTTAGAGTTTTCTTGGATAATTATATTGATCAGAGTAGCTAAGTCTTTGATTTTTATCTTATTTAATATTTTCTGAATTACATGTAAAAACAATTTTGACATATTTTTTTTTGAAATTTGAGTTCCAAATTCCCCTCCTCTCCCATTGAGAAGGCAAGCAATTTGACACAGGTTGTACATGTAGTTATACAGGCAAAACTCATTTCCATGTAAGTCATTCTGTGAAAGAAAACACAGACAAAAAACATCCAAGAAATATAAAGAAAAAGTATCTTTGAGCTTCATTCAGGCTCTATTAGTTCTTTCTCTGCAGATGGACATTATCTTTCATATAAGTCTCACAAAATTGTCTTGGATCATTGTGTTGCTGAGAATAGCTAAGTTATTTATAGTAAATCATTGTACAATATTGCTTTAACTATATACAATGTTCTCCTGGTTGTACTCATTTTACTTTGCATCAGTTCATGTAAGTCTTTCTAGGTTTTTCTGAAAACATACTGCACATCATTTCTTAAAACTCAATAGTATTCCATCACAATCACATACAACAACTTGCTCAGTCATTCCCCAATTGATGGACATCGCCTCAGTTTCCAGTTCTTTGCTACTATTAAAAAAAGCTACTATACATATTTTTGTACACATAGGTCCTTTTACTTTTTTTTTATCTCTTTGGGATACAGACATACAAACTGGGCAGTAAACCAAGAAAGGAGGAAGTTAGGAAGCCAGCAGCAGCAATGGTATAGATCAAAACCCAAACTCAGAGTCAGGAGCTCACTTCCAGAAGCTAGCCCAGTCTGCAGATTAATAAGCAAGGCAGGAAACCCAGACCAAAGAGGAACCTACAATTCTGTTGCTTTGAACCAACAGAGTTTTCCAGCTGGCTGATAAAGATGAAGTCTAGCAGCAATCTACTCTTGCACAGAACCAAACCCAGGTCAGGAACTTGCATCTCTAGTGCTTCACATAGTGCCTGGAACCCCCTCCAATTCCAACAACTCAGGTGAAGAGGTGTCACACCTTGCTAAAGTTAATGCCTTTAAAGTGAAGTGAGCAGAATCAGGAGAACGTTGTACATGGTAACAGTAATATTGTAATGATGATCAACTGTGAAAGAGTTAGCTACTTTAATCAATAAAATCATCCAAGACAATTTCAAAGGACACTCTATGAACAATGCTGTCTACTTCCAGAGAGAGAACTGATGAACTCTGAGGGCAGATTGGAGCAAACTATTTTCATTTACTTCATTTTTCTTGTCTTTTTTTTCAACATGGCTATTAATGGAAATATGCTTTACATATCTTCTCAGGGAGGGAAGAGATATAGAAAGGGACAGAGAGAATTTGGAACTTATTTTTTTAAATGAATGTTAAAGTAAAGCAAAATCATTTAAAAAATAAAATTAATTTGTTAGTGGTTTTTTATTCAGGTGAGGGTTATCTTTTTGGGTCAGGATGTATAGTGATTACCTATACCCACCTCAACAGGCCTCGGGCGTCCCCGGCTCCCGGTCGACTCCGGGAGAAACAGCTGCACAGAGAAACTCAGGACACAGAACTTGCTTCTAGCTTTTATTGAGTTCATCCTCTATCTTAGTGTGGCTGGACTGGACTGGACTGGCCTGGCTCCACCGAACTGGCTGGACTGCCCCTGCCTCCAAGTAGCCTGTATTCAAGTCCTTTCTCCAGGGCCCCTTAGGGCCCCTCCCCTGGCCATGTCCTTGCCACAGCGAGCCAATGTGTCTCACCCTGAAGGCGGAGAGTTTATCCTGCTTATTGTAAGCAGGCGCAGCTGCCTCCAGGTGATCACTTGTACT